>PVIC010004209.1:0-27180 GCA_004025085.1 Thryonomys swinderianus | reverse complement strand
ATGTTTAAGTTTTTAAGAATGTACTACAGTAAAAGCCACATTGCTCTTAATCCCCATCAAAATATTCCACCTCACTTGAAAGACATTTATCTGTCATTCTTGCCACTGTCTGAGGCAGCTCTGCATGTCCTTTCTGGTGTCTTCAGCCCCTTGTTGCACTGTGAGGAGCCCTGGGGTCCTGGATCTATTCAGAGCATTTGCCTTTCATGGTCACTTGACTTTGAGGAAGAGCTGGAGATCACAGAACGCCAAATTTGATGAAATTACTCAATGAGGACACACTGTGATTTGTATGAGCTTCCTTCCATTGGATGAGATTTGGGAGCAGCACTTGTTTTTGACCCTACCTTATGAAGACACTCAAGAAGGAGGACTTCTGGTCCACTTCAGGAAGTGACAAGAATGAGCATGTAAGTGGAGGATTTTGAGGGAGGTAACCACAATGTGGCTTTTACCGTTTTTAAAATTTTACATAAAAACACACTAGGTTATTTGCCCAGTAACCCGCACCTGTGTGTCTTTATGTAAAATTTTACCTAAAAATGTCTTTAATGTTTTTAAAATTTAAACATTCACCGTATATGTTGACCACATCTCATATACTGAAGTCTTTGAACCACTTGTTCAAAAAATATTTGCTAATTAACTAAGTACTTGAATTGGAATGTGAGACAAACCTTTGTTACAGATTCTGGAGAGGCTGGAATTTCCTAGACTAGAAGTGGAAGCCCAGAGAGGTGAGAGGCTTGGTCCCCAGTCACAGCAGACGTGGAACAGAGGACTCAGGTCCTTGGCCCTGTGAGAGCTTTCTCACCACCACTGCTGAGCTCTGACACCGAGACTGTTTGGGTGACACCCTTGAAGACCTTTACTGGCCCCTGGTGTGATGGGAGATGCAGAACGAACTGTCAGTCTGGTCCTGGCTCCTCACCACAGGGCCATTAACTGAGAGGCTGTGGCCAAGTTGCTTCAACTCTTAAGAGTCTTGTCTGGTCCTGTTCAGTAAGAACACCTGTGACAGGAATCTGAGGGCCGCTCGCCTTCAGGGGACAGACCCTCACCCCGGTACCTTTGGACCTGGGAAGGATCTTAGATGTTGATTCCAAAAGTCTCTAAAGTGCAAGGGTGAGGTCAGAAAGAGGCCCTGGATGGCTGGCATGATTCCTCCAGGCCAGTTCGGACTTCCTCAGACGCCTCCATTGCATGCCTGCTGGGTCCAACCTAACCCCTGCCCTGTCACAGAGATTCCCTGACACCCTGCTTTCCAGGTTTCAAGTGTTTATATCTTCTCAGCTGCCTTTCCCCTAAAAAAGTGATTCCAGTTATGGTTTAGGGAACATACTGCACCTGCCTACTCGGGCCGTTCAGTGGGGAAAATTATAAGCTAGTGTGAACCCCGAGTCCCAGCCCTTCACAATGTCAGGCTGGGCCCCGGATCTGGCTCCCCAGCCCAGGACCCCAATCTCTTCCCTGTCCTATGTCACCATGCCCAGTAACCCACACCTGTGTGTCTGGCTTGCGTGGAGAAGCTTGAACTGTCTTCATTCTGGGCCGTGATTTCCTCTTCTGCATGGCTTAATCTCTTCTTAGGAGAGCCTGCCCCAGGCCCCGTGGGCTGTGCCTATACATCCAAGCTACTTGGGAGGCTGAGGCAGGAAGACCAGAGTTTGAGGCCAGCATGGAAAACAGCTTGACCCTGTCCCCAGGCACAGGGACATGCAGGTGGAAGACTCAGAACTGCCTCTCAACCAATTGGCTTTTATGAGGAAGTGGCGGCAGCACCAGAGACAGGCAGGGTAGAGGAACTGACTCCTAGAATCAGAGGGTTTGGGCATGGATGGCCCTCAAGCATGCTGGGCATGTGAGAGCTCTCTGGCAGAGATCCTGGGGCTGGGAGAGATTGTTCGGGTCAGTGCTGCCATCCTGTTTCCAGTCCACACATAGCAGTCCACACATAGCAGGCAGGAGGGAGCTGTGTTCGCCACCCTGTCCTCCTCTGGCCTGGAATGTCACAGACAGACACAGGCTGTTGGCACCCTGTTCCATGTGGGGCCACAGTCCTGGGCGGTGGAAGGCAGTGGCCAGCATCTGCCTGCCAGGCTGTGTCCGCAGGGTTTCTGATGCTCTCAGACAGACGGTTGGCACACCAATGTGGGTTACTGTGCCAAGGGCAAGGCCTCACCCACACCTGTCCAGCTGCAAAGCTCATGCTCTGCCCATCACACACGGCTCCCGGGGAGATTCATGTGTTTGTGAGTCTCCAAATAAGTCCCAGGCGCCCATCTGCAGCTCTGGTGACCTGATGTGGGAGCAACTGCTCTCATCCAGCCAATTTCCGACGCCGCTGCGCTGAGCATCTCTGCCTCCCTCCCTCCGCCCTGCACCTCAGGCCTGTACCCATGACCTAACATCATCCCCTCCATCGCCCCTCCCCTCATCTCGGGCTGCCCCTGTGTGCAGCAGGTGTGAGCAGCCCCGTGTGTGCTGTTGGCAGGCGGCAGAGTGGCTCTGCAGCTGCTGGCCGGGCCTGGAGGGCTGAAGCAGGGCTCTGCTCCAGAGCTGAGCCAAATGTGGCTGCACACCCAGAACACGTGGAGAGGCAGCGGGCACGTCCTGTGGGCGGTCACGTGTGGCTGGGGGAGTTGGGTCCCCCTGGAAAACAGGGCCTAGTGGGTGCAAATGTCATGAGGGTGTTTTCAGTTATCTATCAAATGTTCTTTTTCTTTGTGCCCCAAGACACCCAACCTGGCCACCCTAACCTTCCTAGGGTGGGCAGAGCCACGTCTGATTTTGTGCTGTGCCCCTTGGCAGGTGGTATCCACCTAATGCACTGTTGCTAGGGGAGGAGCTGGCTGGGAGCTTCTTTCCCTGTAGCCAAGAGCCCAGAGAGGCAGCGGCGGCTCCTGGAGGACACGTGAGCAAGAGCTTGCCGGGCAGCAGCTCTTGTGAAAGCCGATCTCAGGACTGTCTTCAAGGGATGCTTGCTAGGATTCGGGATGTGGGATAAGTAGATTTTTCCAGTAACCCTGAAAAGAAACATCCCACCGAGCAAGCAGAAAAGTTGAGGACAACTTTTCCCAACCAAGAAGTGGCCCTTCCACCCCCACCTGATCGCTCAGCTGTCTGCCCAGGAGGACGGGACGGTTGGGCCTGATACTGCCTGCCAGGGGCCAGGTGGGGGAGGGCCCTGTGCGGAGGTGGGAGACTTCTGCCGTGTGAGTTCCAGCCACCCTCTTAGCAAGCGTTAGCACTGGCTGCACTTGGAGGCCTCTGCTCCAGGCTCCTCTTCCCACCTCTGAGATTTTGGGTCCTGGATGGAGCAGAAAGCCTGGCCTGCAGAACTGGCATCACCTCGAGGCAGGTGGCCCGTCCCAGGGAGAGGGTGCGCCTGAGGGTCCTGAGATGAGGACCTGACTTGCTAGGACCTGGGTCAACCCCTCACTTGCTTGGAATAAAGAAAAGGAGAGAAGGGACCAGGGACTTGGTGCAGTGGATGTACAGTGTCCTGAGTTCAATCTCTGATACCAAAAAGGGAAATAAAACAAAAGGAAACTCCCCATCTTATGGGACCAGCTGGCTCTGTGGCCTTCAGCCTCCCCTCCCCTTTGAATCCTCTTCTTTTTTTTTATTATTTATTTATCTAAGTTGTAGGGCTGGGGATGAAGCCCATGGCCTCGCACATATGAGACAAGCCTTACCACGGTGCTGCTGCTTCGCTCCCTGCTTTTCTGTTAATTGTGAAATTTTCCATTTCAACAGTTTCTGAGTACCGTCCTGGGGCACTGTCTGTACCCTTCACCCCGAGCTCTGTTTTGGGACTGAGGGCTGCCCCGTGGGGCCCCCAGCCCTTCTTCTTCCCAGATAAAAATTTGATCAGCAGTAACCCCGCCCATCCCGACCCACCACCCTACTTTCTGTGTGTCAGCCTGACTGCTCTGGGAGCCTGAATAATTTGACTCAGAAATGTCTGTCCCTTCTCAAAGGCTGCTCTGCCCGGCAGGGTTGGTTGTGCTCAGTGTAGGGCATGGCCCTGCATGCATATGGCTCTGTGTTCCATCCTCAGCATAGCTTAGTTCATTAATACTTTAACATACGTCAACATTTCCTTTTCAAGGCTAAGTAGTATTTCATTCTATGTATATATTGCATTTTATATATGCATTATCCACCAGTGGTCACTTCCGCTCTTTAGCTGTTGTGAACAGTGCTGCCATGAGTGTGGGTGCAAAAGCACCTGCTTGAGGCCTTGCTCTTGGGTGCCTTCTTAGGAGGGGAATTGCTGAATCCTACGGTTAATTCTGTGTTGAGTTTTTCAGGACTTGCAATGCAGTTTTCCATAGTGACCATTTTACATTTGTCCCTGCACCACACACTGGTTCCAGTTTATCCACATGCATCTCAACGGTGTAAAGTGTTTTCATTGTGGTTTTAATTTGTATTTCCCAAGTGGTTGGCTTACAGTTGTTGAGTGTCTGTTCATGTGCATATTGACTCTTCATGTATCTCCTGTGAAGACATGTCTGTTCAGGTCCTCTCTCCATTTGTAATCCGACTGTCCATTTTGGTGTCATTGAATTCCCAGGGTCCTTTATGTATTCTGGACATTGGTCCTTTATTAGATTTATTATCTGCAATAGAGTCTTATTTATGTATTATGAGACAGGGTCTTACTCTCTGTAGCTCAGGCTGGCCTTGGCCTTGGGAATCCTCCTGCCTCAGCCTCCAGACTGCTGGGATTACAGGGTGTGTCACAGTGCCCAGATCTCCCTGATGGCTATGATGATAGCAGCACCTCCCTCCCTGAGTCACTCAGCCCATCTGTCATCCTTTGGCAGCACTCCCAAGCTATTGGCCACTTTGTGTCTTGGAATGAGCCAGTGCACAGCTTGGAGTTGGATCCCTACAGCACCAAGGTGCTGACCCCCACAGGTGAGCTGTGCCTGCACCCTGGCTGAGGTGGTTGCCTCAAAGAGCAGGGGTGCTGTGCCACACTCCAGCACTTGCTGGCACTCTATGGGTCTGCCAGAGTTATTCTGTTTGGGTGGTCTGGGCTCCTACATACCACTGAGCCTTTTTGTCCCAGACTGCTGTGGTGTGTCTTCCCCCTCTTCAGATTACCCAGAATCCCAAGGAGAAGGCCACACCCATGTATTTTGTCTCCCATGGTGCCTTTCATAGCTCAGTCCACAGGCATTTCACTCAGCCACTGCTGACTGGCTGTCTGCACTGACCATCTGCTCTACATTTCTGTCTTTGGGGACACCAGTCTCTTTTCCCCAGTTTCAGATCCCACCCCTGTGACTTCACCCTGCTCCTCCACCCAACCTCCCTACTGCTGCTCTGACCCTCCCTGGTTCGGCTCACAGGGATAGCTCCACTGTGAAACTCCTTCCTTTCTCTGCAGCTGCAAATAGCTGCTGGATAACGCAGTTTAGGAGTTCCCAGCCCTTTTATTTTTGGAACATTGGACAGGTCCGAAGACAGACCTTCGGAGTGAGACTTCAGTGCCATGAGTTGCTCTGGGGAATCAATTCCAGAACATAGCTCTTCAGGCCCTGGGATGGGCTGTGGTGAGGGGCCATTTCCTCTTTCCTATTTGGTTGTGACCATCACAGAGGGGACCAGTGACCCTTGACTGTGGTTTGGGCAGGGAGCAGGACACTTCAGGCCCAGCCTAGGACAGATGGAGTGTGCTTTTGCCTTCTGAGGTTCTTACTAAGGACCCAGCAGAAACCCCAGGCATAGTCAGAAGGCTTCTGTCATGCTGTGTCTCCTATAAGATATGCTGGGGCTCTCCTCAGTGACCTAGGCTTGGAGAGGTTTTCCACCAAAGGGGTAAGAGAATTACTGCTGACAGGTTGGCTGAGAGGAAATGCGGCAAAGACTCATGGTGAGTGGCTTCCAGGGTACTTTTGTTTTCCTGCATTAAGTGAGGTAAAAAGCTGTTCAAGGACTTGAGGTAAGATGGCGGCTTGCTGACAGGAAGTTGCCACAGTGAGAAGAGCACCGTCATCATGGAGGGCAGTGGCGATCTCTGCTTCTGTGGACAGGGTTAGAGCTGTACTTCAGCCATGCCCACCTTGTCCCTGAGGGCCCCAACCCCACACCCAGTTCTCTGAAAGAGAAGAAGCAGCGATAGAAACCCACCCTGCTGTCCAATCTTAGCCTCTGCGGGAGCCTTAGAGCGCCTTCAGTACTGCCTCATGGTGGGGAAACCGAGGCCCTGGGAGGAGTGACTCGCCATAGGTCTCGGCCACTTGGGTCTTGCATTCTTTTTGTCTGTAGACTACAAAGAGGCAGGCCAGAGGGCTTGCTGCCAGCGCAGCCCTGCAAAGCCCACTTGTTCTTGACACTGATGCTCTTGCACCGGGACGTCTGGGGTGCGAGGCTGGTGGGCTCTGAGCTGGGAGCCACTCGGGCAGCTGTGCCCCAATACCACCTAATCAACAGATAATTATCCGGCACCTTTTGCTGCCAGCCGGTGTTTAGCTGAGCCCCCTGGGTGCCAAAGAGGCCTGAGCATCAGACATAGAGTCTGTCTCCCTCCAGGGAGCATCTAACTGAGGAGATGGGGTCAACATATGTGACACGGTCTTTAGACGGTAAAAGGTGGACATAGGTAAATGCCAGATGTAGCTCTGAAGGCACTGCCACAGTCCTTACAACATGGGCTTTAACCCTCAGCAGCTGTGGAGATCGACAAGAGGAACCTGAGGTTTTGGGACCTCAGGCTGGCATCTGAGAGCTAGTCCCTGAGCCAGGGAGTGAGCCTGGCCCGCCTTCACGTGGACCTTGGCCAGTGCAGTGCCCCCTCACGGCGGTGGGAGGAGTCACTCCTTCAAAATGATGGCGCCTTTGCTTGTGGAAATGTCCTGTTAGGAAAGGTGGTGGCCTGAGGACGTATACAAGAAACCATGGAACCTGATTCAGGAGAAGGGGTTGTCAATGCCTTTCTTCACTTGGAGATTCAAAGGTTACGGAGTTTGACTTATTAGGAGAGCAGAGAATAAGGAGGCTGCCGTGGGCTGGAGGATTTTCCCCGGAAACTACTCACAGAAGTGGAAGTGGGGGTGTGGAGAATGGGTTGTAGGCAGGAGAAATCCCACAGCCGTCGGGTGGGGCCGACTCCTCACGTGGGCCGGACTCCGTAGCTGGCGTAGCTGGCTCTCCCCTGAGCACAGCCTCACTCACCGGCTGCTCTGTGCGGCCTGCAGAGCCCGTCACATTTACTCTAGCCCGTGCCAGCTGCTGGTGCAGACCGCAGGAAGGAGCAGCCCTGTGTCTGTGTGGGCCAGTCTAGCATGGGCACTGCAGGAAGGACAGAATCTGTTTGCTAACAGTAAGAACACAGGCTTTGGGTGGGCTTGGTAACTTCCAAAACACTTTCATATCCATCCTCTCATTTGGCTTTACTTCCCCTCAGTCCTATGAGGCAATAAGGGGTTTTCATCCCGAATGTATTAAGAAACTGAAGCTTAGAGGATCTCTGACTTAGGCCACTCACTTGTGCCCCTCCTGAGACCTGCTTCGCCAGGCTACACCTGGGCTCTGGGCCTCCATGGCAGAAGGGCAGTGTGCTGGCATCTCTGACAGAACTTAGACTAGAGGAGCCCTGAGGCCACTGCGACCCCTGACAGCAACCAAGGCCTTCCTTTACCTGGAGGCAGCAGAGGTCGCTGAAGGTCTGAGCAAGTGTCTGTGGCCTGCGTCGTGCTGGAGCGACTGGGCGTAGCGAAGAGGAAGAGTGTAGGCCAGGGAGGGAGAAGCGCACTGGTCCAGCGGGAGGCTGATGTGAGTAGATGCATATTGAAAAACCAGCTTGGCTCCAGGCATGCGTTAGCCTCACTCTGACTGGCCCGGTGAGTAGTGCCAGGGGGTGAAGTGAGCCGATTCGTGTTAAGTGAGGGTAGCATGTGACTCTGACAATCGCCACCATGGCCGTCACTGTCACCACTCGGGGCCGGAGTGACCAGGGTGGCCTTGCCTCAGGTGAGTGGGAAAGAGTGACAGATGGACAGATGGACAGGCAGGAGTAACAGAAGGAAGCAGGGACAGGAAGGAGAGGCTGAGAAACTGGAAAGGAGGAGAATGAAACGTACACAAAACAGGTGCATGGGACTGAGGACAAGAGAGAGTGTGTGGTGAGCAGAGTACAAGGGGGGACAGTCCCTGTGCACCTGGCCCTGCGGCGCTCTGCTGGCACGAGCTCTCCTGAGCTCCCTGTGCCCACCCGGGGAGTCTAGAAGCCATAGGACTTGCTGTCTTTCCATCATGTGCATGTGCATGTACACATGTGTGTGTGTGTGCATGTATGTAATCTCTGGCTTTAAACCTATCACCTCTTCACTTGGCTGCACCCCAGTGACCTTGAGGACTAGGAGAGGTCAGGGTCCTTTCCATGGCTCAGGACACATCACAGACCAGTTCTCTTTCACCAGTGCCCCAGATGAGCTGGATGCGCCCGGAGCACCACAGCCATCTGCCATGGATACCAGGGGCTGAATTAGGGCAGACGGTTCCGTGCCAGACATGCCGAGATGTGTGAACACAGAGAAGTACTACACAGGCCAGAGATCTCTAAAGCCCCTGCTCTGCCAGTCTGTGCCACCCCAAGAGAGAAAATGCTGCGCAGAGTTGCCAGCCTGGTCCCCAGGGGCCGAGAGGCCAGTCTCTCACTGTGGAAGGTGAACAGGAGTGGGGTGCTTTGCCTCACTGGCCCTGCACAGCGGAAGAGCCCTCACCTCTGGGCAGCATGCATCCACTGGCACCAAAGCGACCTCTGGGGATGGAGCCCGGGCAGCTTGGAGAGATCCCAGGGATGCCAGTGTGCAGCAGAGTCCGCTCCCTTGGGCGGGAAGAGGCTGTGGCAGGCCCGTTGGAGCAGTGATTCACTCGCTCCGAGGCTCAGATCTGGCCTGGTCAATGCGGCGTGAGCAGCAGCCAGCCCGGGCAGGCGCTGACATTCCATGGGCATGAGGTTTGCCCCGCTGGCCATACTCAGGCCCCTGCCCTGCCGACCCTGGGGCCTGCAGCCTCCTGCCTGTGCCCTGGAAGGTGGGGGTGCCACTTGCATCACTCCCCAGGTTTGTGGTGGGAAGGGGGGAGACCAGATGGGTTTATCTGATGAAGAAAAGAGAACAGGAAGGACAAACCTTAGGCCAAGGCAGCTGACATTTGCTCTACTCCAAACTAGGCCTGGGAAACTGGCCTTTCAAAGCCAAAACACAGCTCCCTTTTCTTACAGGAATGGAGCGATCTTCCAGGGACTTATAGAGTCTTCATTCCATCACTTAATTATTTTTTTCTTTTTTCACTACTGGGTACCACCCCCTGGCTCTCTAATCTATAAAACAGGAACCACAAAGGCTGCATGAAGAGAAGGTTGGAGACAGTGCCTAGCGCAGGGTTGTGACCGTCGGGAGCCCCAGGAAAGGGCAGAGGCAGCATATAGGCCAAGGAGGACGCTGGGCCTCTGCGCCCAGTCTGGGTGCCCGGAGTCTGGCATTCATCTTGTCTGCTCTGTGGGCTGGAAAAAGGGGGAAGTGACAGCAAACTGTGCTCTGCTGTGCCTTCCGCGGGGCTTGCTGCAAGGGGAAGTCAGACAGCTCTGCGGCTGGTGCCCGTGGTGCCCACTTGCGGGGGTGACGTCGGGGCCCATGTGAACCCCGCCAGGCCCACACACCCACAGGCAGGACTCCCCATCTGCTGCGAGGCTGCGGGCTTTCCAAGGAGAGGCGGACGAGGGCTGCTCACAGCCCTCCCATGCCGCCGCACACAGGGCTGCGGGATGACCAACCCAGAAGTGCTGGGAGCGAGCTGGAGAGAACCAGGGAACCGACCGCGGGACCCTCCCTGAGGGGCACCGGCCCCACCTTGCCGTCCTCCCCGCCCTTCTGGGGACAGGAGGGAGAGGGCGCGGGGCGTGGGGGACGCTCGGGTCCTGTCCTCAGGCCCAGAGCAGGCAGTGCTGCTGGGGGTAGTGCATGCTGGGCCGCAGGGCGCCGGGTGCGGCAGCACATGCCTCTGTTCTCCTCCCGTCCCCTAGGTGGGTAACAAGCTGCCTGTGGACTTTGTCTTTGTGAGAAGTAAATGAGGCAGGTGCACGAGTGCTGGCAGAGGGGGCACAGGGTCCCCTCCTCAGCTGTCACCCGCTGTGGCCCCAGCGTACAGGCCAAACCTCCCTTTATCAAACACGCGAGGCCCTGTGTGCAGTGCTGTGGGCCTCACCCTCCAAGTCCTGGAGGGCCCTGGCCACTCTGTGCATTTCTGTCTCTCCGGCTCTTTGGCTGCCTCCTCAGGAGATAGGCGTTTACAGCGTCCACAGGCATCTTCTTCACAGCTCTGCCCATTCACGGAGGCTGTGGCACTGTGGGAACTGGGGCTCATTGTCACACTGGTCTTGCAGTCAGCACGCAAGGCAGGTATCATTTTCACTTCACAGATGAGGAGACTGAGGCCTAGATCTGCTCCCGGGGTGGCCGCAGTCCCGTTCTCTCTCAGGGCCTATGCACTCCATGTCAGCATGGGGCTAGTGCTCGTGTCTCTCAACCGGAGACTGAGACTGTCCCATCTCCCCTGAGAACTGCCGTACAGCACCGGTCTTCTGTGTCTGCTCCAGAATGTCTGCAAACCAGTGGAGGAGCCACGGCAGCTGCCCACGCTACAGGAGATCAGGCAGAAGATCGACAGCTACAACAGCCGAGAGAAGAACTGTCTGAGCATGAAGCTGGTGAGCAGAACTCTGGCTTGGTGCTCCCCGGGCCTCCCCGGTCAGGGCCTGGGCTGTCCGTGGCCTCCGTGGGCTCTGGGGAGCCAGAACAGGGTTCAGGTCCAATTCTCTGCACCCGTGTTAACTGAATTCGTGCCTGTGTCAGAGATGCCGTGGGAAGCAGTTGACAGAGTGACGGAGGCCTGGTGTGCTTGGTCCTCAGGAAGCCCTGGACCAGGGCAGTCTCAGCCCTCTCCTTCCCCCAGACTGTGCAGAACCAGCTGGTTCAAAAGGTGGAACCCTGCCCCCTGGTGGTGGCTGGAAGTTAATGATCCTTTGGGTCCCTACTAGTTGGGTTGTGGATTTTGGTCAAGGGATGTGAGGAGGTGCAGGGCCTGGGTGTCTGAGGACCATCTCACAGAGCCCTGCGTTCCTCCCTGGTCATCACCACAGCTCTAGCCTCTTCCAGGGGGCACTCATCAAAGACTGATGGGCAACTGCCTAGTGGAACTGCCTATTGGTCTGAGCCTCCCAGGAGGAAACATGGCCACCCCGGAGTCCCGCTCTGTGGACGCTGTGGGCCTCCCGTGGCCCTCGGGGCAAGGTGTCTGCATCCCCGCATGTGCATCCCGAGGTCAGCAGAGACAGGAAGGATCTCGGGGCGGTGGTGGGCTTCTCGGGGCGGCCCTGTCAGCATGAGGTTCTGACCAACCACACTGGGCCTACCTCCCGAACCTTCTGCTTTCCCCTCAGAGCGAAGATGGCACCTACACTGGTTTCATCAAGGTTCATCTGAAGCTCCGGCGGCCAGTGACAGTGCCCGCCGGGATCCGGCCCCAGTCCATCTACGATGCCATCAAAGAAGTGAACCTGGCGGCCACCACGGACAAGCGGACGTCCTTCTACCTGCCACTCGATGCCATCAAGCAGCTACACATCAGCAGCACCACCACGGTCAGCGAGGTCATCCAGGGGCTGCTCAAGAAGTTCATGGTTGTGGACAATCCCCAGAAGTTTGCACTTTTTAAGCGGATACACAAGGACGGGCAAGGTATGAGAAAGCTCTCCCTCCCCTGGCACCAGCACTAAAACCATGCGCCCTGTAGGAAGAGTGGGTGTCCGTGCACTGAGTCCAGCCTCTGTGTGGCACCCAGACCCCTGGCAGAGCCTTGCATGGACCCACGCTGAGCTGGTAGCTCATGCACAATCACTCTGCCCCTAACTTTGCGGGCAGGAAAACCACAACCAGGCTCCTGTTTCCTAATACGTGTGAGGAGAGGGAATCTGCCCACCACTCCTAACCTTCCAGGAAACGAGGTGAACAGAAACAGGTTTAGACTGAGCAGACACCGAGATCAGGCCACTCTGTCATCTTCTTTGTGGCAGTGCGGTGCTTGGGGTGGCTCCAGACCCAGCGTGGTAGCAGGTGCCCAGCCGCAAGTCTCGTGTCGGGCATGTGTCATGAGGTCAAAGGGCCACAGGCCAGCCCCGCGCAGCCCGGCCGCCCTTGTCTCGCAGCGTGGACAGCCAGCACTGTCTTGTTCGCAGTGCTCTTCCAGAAGCTCTCCGTCGCTGACTGTCCCCTCTACCTGCGCCTGCTCGCGGGGCCTGACACGGATGTACTCAGCTTCGTGCTCAAGGAGAATGAGACGGGAGAGGTGGAGGTGAGTCGCCCTTCCCCCTCAGGACATGCTGGGTGGAGAAGGCAGTGCTGTCCTAGCTGCCTGGCATGGGTGGGAGCCGTGCAGTGGCAGCAACAGCAGCAGCAGCACAGACAGACTACTTCCGGGAGAGCTGGGCTGGGAGACTCCCGGCTTACACCAGGACGGCGGCCCTGGGCCAGCAAGTCAGGGCCTGTGTCTGGCAAGGCCTGTACTTTCTTTCTGAAAACTAAGGTTAGGGAGGGCCGAGCAGCTCCAAGGGCTCAGGCCTAGGCGTTTTGCCCCAGGATGGCAGAGGCCCAGCGAGCTCCACCCCTGGATGCAGATAGCTTTGAGCCATTTGCTTTTCCGGTCTTGACATACTGAAGCCTCTGCTGGGGGCCAGTGTCCAGTCTGTGGCGTAAGTGGGTAAAACCAGGCTGGTGGTCCCCAACCCTGGGGAGTTGTGAATACAGGGGAGGGATCAGAGTTTGTCGCACTGCCCAGTGGAGGCCTGGGGTATAAGGAGCGGTCTGGGGGGTCCCTGGGAATGTGCAGGATCTGGGCAGGTGGCCTGTATCTCCCTCAACCAAGGCAGCTCGATGTCCTCTGCAGTAGCTGTCCAAGTGGACAGAAGAGTGTTTTGGGAGACCGCTGACCCTGGGGAGGGCATCTCAGCCTGGGGGCCCACAGGCCGGGGCTCCAGCCCACACGCTGCCACCCCCGCTCCCTCACTGAGGCTGTGCCGCCTTCCTTCTGTGGACTCCGGGCTCCTCACCTATCCAGTGTGTGGACTGAACCAGCTACATCACAGTCCCTTCTGCTCCAAGAGCCTGGGGGTCTCCACGCGTGGGCCTGTGAGGCTGCTGCTGGGTCAGCAGGGGAAATCGGACCTGCTTTCTGCTCTGAGGGCCCAGGTTCCCTGCTCCGGGCAGGCCATCCCATCTGAGCAGGTGCCCTGACCTCAGGTGGAGGAGAAACTGGGCGAGGCGGCGGGGTGGGGGGCTCCAGGTCCCAGAGTTGATGCTTCAGCCCCGCTGTCCTCCACCAGCCCCTGGAGAGTCTGCCTGTCCAGACGCTGGGCTGCTTATGGTATCACTGCCAAGATCAGCACTGTTATTAATTCTCCAAATACATTATGGCTCATGGGCTGGAAACTCTTGGTTATGAGGTGCCAGGACCTGCACTTTCACTGCTGGTGTCGCAGATGGGTACAACCCACGCTCCCAACGTGGCACCTGCCACAAAGCAGCGAGGTATGTGAATGCCTGATGCAAACTGTGGAGAAGGCACTGCGAGGCCTTAGGCAGATCAGCTTCTAACCTGTTCCCTCTCTCTCTCCCCACAACCCTCACGCTGTGCAGTGGGATGCCTTCTCCATCCCTGAGCTCCAGAACTTCCTGACGATCCTGGAGAAAGAAGAGCAGGACAGAATCCAGCAGGTGCAAAGCAAGTACAGCAGGTTCAGGCAGAGACTGGAGGAGGCCTTACGAGAGGCCCAGGGCAAACCTGGGTAGCGGCCTGCTCTGCTCTGCCCAGCACCCTGGGATTTATCTCATTATTACTTATTATTTGGGGACAGACACTTTTTCTCAGGACATTTCTGGTGGGTGCACTTGTGCCTGCCCAGCAACTCCAGATGGGACACAAGGCCTCTTCAGTGGACGAGGGTCATAGGGCTCAGTTCCTGCCTATGGCCCACACTGTGCCCTGGGTGGATCAGAACTCATGCGAGCGGACAGAGCTGTCCTTGTATCTGCAGCCTTTCCCAGACCAGATGCTGCCTCGCTGCTCACCAAGCTGGAACCTGTCGCACCAGCGGCAAAAGGAAAGAAAGAAAGAGCCCTGTGTTCTCCCTGGCTTTGGTCCTTCTTCACTCTCCCTTCGTCTTCCACCCGCAGTACCTTTATTTATTTGCGCTCCAGCAGGTCTGGCTCAGGGCAGGGTACTGAGAGCTCTGTCCTGCTGTCCCAAGGGTCTGCTGTGCCTAAAGGAAGTGATCACTCACTCGCCGAGACATCCAGGGCGCCAGGGCAGCTCAGAGGTCTCCAGAGAAGCTGCCTTTCCTCACCCTGATCAAGAGAAAGAGCATGTGGGAACCCAGAAGCGTGTGTGTGTGTGTGTGTGTGTGTGTGTGTGTGTGTGTGTGTGTGTGTGAACAGCTATTTTGTTTCCTTTCCTTTGTGTAGTCCAGGGGTTAGAACCAGGGTCTTCCTGCTGAGCTCCAACCCAGCCCCCTTGTTTTTTTGTTGTTGTTGTTTTTGTTTTTGTTTTTTTGTGGTGCCAAGGATCGAACTTAGGCCCTTGTGCATCCAAGATTGGCACAGTGTTTATTTTTGTGTGTGTGTGTGTGTTTTATTTTTGTGGTACCGAGGATTACACTTGGGTCTTTATGGTCCAAGGTTGGTGTGGTACCACTTGAACAAAGTCCCAGCCTTTCCACCCTCATTTGTTTTCTGCCCCTTTGCAGTTGTTTTTTTGTTTTGGTTTTGGTTTTTTTGGCAGTACTGGGATTCAACTCGGGCCCTTATGCATTCAATGGTTGGCGCAGTACCACTTGGGCTAAAGTCCCAGTCCTCCAGTTGGCACAGTACCACTTGAGCTAAAGTCTCAGTCTTCCCACCCTCATTTGTTTTCTGCCCCTTTGTGTTTTTTACCCCAGTCCTGGGGATCGAACTCAAGCCCTTGTGCATTCAAGGCTGACGCGGTACCACTTGAGCTAAAAAAAAAAAGCTCTGGCCCCTCCCACCTTCTTGTTTTGTTTGTGGTTCTGGGATCGAACTCGGGCCCCTATGCAGGCAATGGTTGGCGCGCTACCACTTGAGCTAAAGTTCCATCTTTGTGCTCTGTATTTGTTTTCTGCCCCTTTGTGGTTTCTCGCCCGCCCCTGGTTCTGGGGATCGAACTCAAGCTCTTGAGCATTCAAGGCTGACGCGGTACCACTTGAGCTCAAAAAAATATAAAGCCCCAGCCTCTCCCACCCTCTTGTTTTGTTTGCAGTTCTGGAATCGAACTTGGGCCCTTATGCATCCAAGGGCTGGCACGGTATCACTTGAGCTAAAGTCCCACCCTCCCGCCCTCAGTTTGTTTTCTGCCTCTTTGTGTCCCCCACCCCCACCCGGTACTGGGGATCGAACTCAAGCCGATGTGCATTCAAGGTTGACACAGTACCACTTGAGCTTAAAAAAAAAAAAAAAGCCCCAGCCCCTTCCACCCTCTTTGTTTTCTACCCCTTTGTGTTTTTGTGGTACGCGGGGATCAAACTCGGGCCCTTCTGCGTCTAAGGTTGGCGTGGTACCACTTGAGCTAAAGCTCCTAGCTCTCCCACATTTGTGTTTTAAGACAGTATCCTACTAAGCTAATGAAGCTTCCCAGCCAGGACTAGAAACTTGAGATCCTCATGTCTTGGCCTCCAGAGTACTGGAACAGCTGTTTAAAGTTACAAACTGAGATTGATAGTATCATTACCCAGGTGTTTCTACCAAAGGGGAAGCAGCCATGTACCATTTTAAAAGTCTCCACTGAGGCGGAAAACCAGGCAGTAGCAGAAATCCAAAAAGTGTTGCAGAGAAGCATTCAAGCTGTTTTCAGCCAGCCCCTACCAGAGAGCAGAGGGCCTGGCTGCCTTGGTTTCCCCCTTGGCCGAGGCACTGCTTTCCTCTGTCCACAGAGACTGTGGGGTCTCCAGGTGCTGTGAGGAGTGGCCTTGCTCTCTGAGGCTCCTCCACTTGGCTGGGTTGGAGTCTTGTTGTGAAGTTTGGCTGGGCCAGGGCCAGAGCCCTGTCGACCCACAGGCCAGCCTCCCTGCTGACCTCAGTGCCTTCTGTTTCAGAGGCAGGAGGAGGGCGTGTCGACTCAAAGGTTTGCTGCTGGCTTGCTCCTGCCAGGAAGTGGATGTTGGTAGTGTGGGAGACGAGGCCAAGGGAGCCTCTACTCCACCTGGGGCAAGGGCCGCACACCTTTCCCACCCAGGCCTGGTTTTGACCTCACGAAATGGCATCACACCACACTGACAGGGAGGGAGTTTCCTCGTTCTGAATATTCTTACCAGCTCTTTATGTTGAAACTTAAATTAGCCAGGCAATTCCAGCATGTTGACAGGACTGCACACACTCCAACGCAGAGGGAGAACTTGTCATTGCAATCCAGGCCGATTGGCATTTCTTTGAGGTCCGCTGCTTTCCCCAGTCCCTCATGGGCTGGCTCAAGCCCACGCTCCTCCATGTAGCCTCAAACATTCCCTCACCGACCCCAGAGGAATGCAGAGCCCTGACCACACATCTGTGTGTCGTAGTCAGAGCTCCATCTGGCTGCTCTACAGCATTCCAAGCTGCCAAAACTCTAGTATCTGCCATCTCATGCTCAGCCACATCTCTCCCCTCCCTTCCAACATCTCTCTCCCTGCCCTCTGGTAAGGGCGGCGGACGGCCTCTGCTCTGTCCTGCATGTCTGGTGGGAAGGGAAGGCACGGCTCCCGCTGCGACTGCCCCGCATGCTGCTGAGACCTCCCTCGATGGGACGGCTGTTTTATTTTTGAGAAGGAAAACAAAACATGTACATATATACATAGATGCATATAGCTATATGTAAAGAAATAATGGTTGTTTATGAAAGAAGAAAATTATGGGAAAATTCAGACTTTAAAGCACAGTTAACCCAGGGCCCAGACTGAGGTCTGTGCCTCCCTGCTGGAGGCGGGTAACTGCTGGTAGTGCCTTCTATGGTTGTGTTGCTTGGTGTATATTGATTTTAAGACTATTTTCTTTTTCAATTTTTTTTTCTTATATGAATTGTAAAAAAATAAAAGCTTGTAAAAATTATTCACAATGGAAGTATCCTCCTTGAACTTCACCACCTTATGACACAAGTTGGGTGTCAAGGGAACAGGGACAGTCACACCCTTCTTCAGGGCCAGGCTTTCTTGTGCCAGTGAGCAGAGATGGAAGCTTCTTTCCAAAGGCTAGTGAGAAAGTGGTCCCACTGCGTGGGCGGGAGGGTGTGGCCTTCCGATCCCAGAGCCAGAGAGCGAAGGGGCTGGCCCTGGAGGGTGGTGAGCAACAGCTCTCTGCGCAGGTAAACGTAAGACAGGGAGACCATGTCCTTGAAAATGTCTTTCAGAGATTCTGCCAAAGCATAGAAATAAAGCAGTTTCTGCTTGATGCTGAAACTCACTTCATTAGACCATGAGTTTGATAAATTCAGTGCTGTTAGTTTGATCCTGATACAGAAAATTTGGCTCAGCATAGAGGGAAATGAACCCATTACACAGTCTAACTGCACACCACCCTCTTACATGTCTCATACGGATCCCAGAGCAGAGGGAAGAGGACTCAGTCCAAACATGTCCCCTATTCCTGGAAAAGCCACTCCAAGCACAGGTCTCAACAGCACTTGACCTGCACAGCAGAGTTCTGGGCTGAACCGCGGTTTGGCATTGCTGTCCCTTTACTCTCAAACCCACTGCTTCCCGCCTGGCCCTTCAGAGATGGTAACAGGACAAGACAGAGTTGGATTCTCCCGTCTTTCCAAGACTGTAGGGCTGGTCAGGACCGTGAAAGAACATCCAGTACTCCAAGTGTTTTGTGCTCCTAAGGACACCACATGTGACTCCCCATCCAAAGGCTCTGTTGCCACAGGACCCTGTTTGGGGTCAATTTCTAGAAGTTGGCCCCAGTTCCACATGCTCATGCCGGTGGCGACAGTGACACTTTGCTCACCAGTGGGAGGCGTGTCCTGGGCCTGAAGGCAAGAGTGCCATACACACTTCTTAACTGCTCATTCCCTTTCTCCCTTGCCAAGCTCTGAATGGACAATCTGTAGACATTTTCAAGGCTTTATGGCAGTTTTTTGAAACAGGAATGTGAGAAAGGACAAAAGGGAACATAACGATGTGTAATTGTTCATTGACAGTACAATCCCAAGGCTCTGGAGGGTGTGGTGTGGCCGTGACACAGGAGAGCACGGGGCACGCAGAAGGCGCCGAGAGCTGAGCAGGGGCCAGAGCGACGCTCCCAGCATCACGTCCAGTGGTTGGGAAACTGACAGAAGAACGTCGTCTTATAGGAAGAGCACCATGGAATTCCTTGTGCCACGTGTCGGGGAGCCAGTCACGTGCCCTCTGTAGATCAAGCCAAGACCCACTCCGTAAATTCCAGGCCAAAAGATCAGGACTAAAGAGGACATCCGTGGTGCATTCTGCATGGTGGTGAGGCTAGTCTCAGGTGCATCATGGTTACCGGCCACTGGCCAGGGCCGAACTCAGAGAACAGTTTCTGCCAAGCTTACTGTCAGTGTCACACTTCTCCAGGTTCTGCTGCAACTGAGAGCCAAGTGGTCGGGCCTGGACTGACAACCTGACAACTGGGTTCTGTCTTCCTTTCGGCCGAGGTGAAGGGACTGTTTTGGGGCTGGGAGGTTAACCAGGAAGTAGGGACGGGCGAGCAGGAGGCCGCATACTAACCGGGAGAGGGCTTTGCGAACAGCACTGGGCTGTGCTGCAGGGCGACAGACGACTAAGCCACCTAAATGATACACATGGAAAAGGCCTGGGAGTGGCCTCTTCTGTCCGCTGCTAACCTTACAAGTTAGTACAATGTTTAAGTGGTAGAAAGAAAAGGGGAATCAGATTTGGATCACAATAAAAATTTTTGTAAAGAATTGTATATTTTATTTCCAAAAGCTGAAAATGCTCATGTAAATTATCAGCCCGGAGCCTGGATTTCCACCAGACCCACGCCCAAGACGAGCTGTCACTTCCTGCCAGGCTTGGGCGCCTTCTCCAGGCCCTGGATGTGTTTTCGCGGGAGCTTGTACTCTCCTGCAACCCGAAAGTGGACGCTGCTCAGTGGTTAGACTCCCTCCGCCTGCCCCTCGACCTCCCACCTCTCACTGTGGCCTCCCGGCTAGCCTGGGAGCCCCAGAATCCAGACCTTCTTGTCCCCACCCCTCCCTGCCACCAAGGCGCTGTCCCTGCAACCCCAACAATAACCACAAGAGCTTGTGGGATGGGGACCCACACCTCAGGCTCACTGGCAGCCTCCTTAGGGGACTGGCATGAGCGCTAGAGTTTCTCAAAAGCATGTACGTGTTTGTGCGCACTGCGTGTTTCTCAGCATTTCACATGGGTCCTTCACACAGGGCTCGATTGCTAGTGCTGCCACAGGCCCTAACTTCATGAAGCCAGGATGGCCAGGCGTGAAGGAGGCAGCAAGGTCTCTGCCTCTACACTAGGCTCCCCTTAGCGGTGCTCAGCCAATAGATGCAATTGGCCACGCTGCCAACATGACAGGAAATGCTCCCTTAGCAACTTTTTAAATGCTGCTTTAGGGACTTGGACCCCACAACACTGAGCTGCCAGCAAGCTGACAAGCAGACTCTGCTGCGGGAGGCAAGTGAGGCACAGGGTTCTGCTCAGGAGAAGGCACACAAGGCCAGGCCTGGTCTGTGAGGCCTGGCAGGGAGCAGCAGGCTGAGGCAGGAGAGTCCTCTGTGTAGGTTCAGGGGTTTATTCCAAAAGCCCAACGGGGGCTGGAGTTTCCCTCAGGGAGTGGCAGGACTGTACTTGTTTAGAGAAGCTCACTCAGGCTGAGCTATGGAGTGTGAAATGGAGGCTGGGCCACCAGAGTGAACAGAGGGTGGGAGGGAGCCGCAGGGTCAGGTGAGCCGATCATGGTGGCGCACGCCTGTCATGCCAGCACTCTGGGAGACCAAGGCAAAAGGACTGCAAATTCACAGCCAGCCTGGGCAACTTAGTAACTTAGTGAGACACTGTCCCAAAATAAAAAATAAAAACAAAAAGAGCTGGAGATGGAGCTCAGTGCAAAGGTTCTGGGGTCAAGCCCGATACTAAGAAAAAAGTAGTCAAGTGAACTCAGGGCAAAGCGCTGAACCTTTCCAGGCCGCAGTTTCCTGTCTCAAAGCAGGGAACGGTTCTGTAGCTTCATCCTGACCATGGAGATGCTGGGCAAGAGCTCAGTCAGTGCCCACACTGGGTGGGTGTCAGCAAAGCTGTGTGAAGCAAGGGGCCAGGGAGAATCTTACAGTGTGTGGCTGAGGAGGAGCAGTCACAGGGTCTGGTTCAAACACTAGTGTCATCTCTTGTGAGCTGCGAGAAACTGCATGGTGTGCGTGTGTGTGCATGCGCCTGTGCACACCTCCATACACAGATGCTTCTTGATGTATGCTGTGGGACTGTGTCCTGATAAGCCCACTGTCCACTGACCATATTACAGGATAGAAGCATAGGTGAGGTACCTAACCTCCCAGCCCCACCCCCACCCCTGGCTTCTGTGGCCAAGTAGGAGCTGAGGTGGCCTGGCGTCAGGAAAGTGTTATACAACAGTGCTAGCTAGGAAAAGATCAGACTCCAAAACTCGAAGTCCACGTTCTGTGTACTGCGGGCACTTTCACACCACTGCAAAGCACTGTGGGTCAAGGGTGCTATGAACATGTGTGGGACACGTGTACTATGCCAACCAGTTAAGGGGCAGGTGGCAGGAAGTCTGCAACATGAGCCTGATCGATGTCTTACTCACCCAGCAGCAGCTGGCCCAGGTGGTGGATCTGGTTCCCCTGGATCTGCACCTGCAGGCCGTCGCTGGCTCCAGGGACAGGGGTGACCGTGGTGCTGGCCTGGCATCGCTGCTGGAGGATGGAGGCCACTGAGCCTGGGTCTATGCCGTAGAGCTCCAGGTTTCTGACCACAGTCACCTGGGGGACAAGAGAGACAGTAGTGGGCACCAGCATGTGTCCAAATTCCTCCCAGCCTCCTTGAGCCTGCCAGCCCCCCCCATGCTTTCTGCTGGTCCATCATCCCTATGTACCTTCTATCCAAACAGTTTATTTTAGCTTCTAAAATGATTCTGTCCCTCCCTATCTAACATATGTGTTATATATTTAGTGGGGCATCTAGATACTCCATATCACACAAATCATAACTTGTTAAGTTTCTTTTAATCATGGAGAATATAAAACATAAAAGCAGAATAGTAGAACAGTAGAAGGAGCCATACAGACCCCCACCATCAGCTTCAACAGTGACCAGATCATGACCAACCTGGATTCTCCTACACCCTCGAGGCAAAGGCAGCATATGAATCCAGGTCCCAGTCGAAACCCTATGCTCCTTACTACACTATTAGTAAGCTCTCTATTTTGAGCCCCAGCCTGTCCTAGGATTGTGACCAGTAACCCTATGTCCATCTTCCCCAGGCATACAGAATGAAGGACTCCCCCTGGAAAGAGGTCAGCTGTGATCTGTCCCCTAAAATTTTGTAATGTAGGCTAAATACACTCAGTTCCTGTAGTAAATTTTTATGTTATTTTCACTGAGCAAGGCCCAAAAGGTAACAGGACGTATAAGAGCTGAAGCCTATAATGCTATAAGAGAAAAAAGAAAATCTCTATTTTTAGAAACAGGCTTTAGTAGGCCTCCAAGCAGAACCCTCTAGGACAAGAAAGGGGTCAGCTCTACCCACTCTATGCAGAGCCTGGCCAGGCACAGGAGTGTTTCCTGTACAGCAGTGCAGTGATGGGAGCCTAACAACTGCCAGTCCTATTAGAAAGACCAGAACTTAGCAGGGTCAATAATCACCACACTTACACACTGCATCTTTTTAAAATTACCTTTCCTTGGGCTGGAGATTTAGCTCAGTGGTTCCAGTGCCTGCCTTGCAAGCGCAAGGTCCTGGGTTCGATCCCCGGTAACCATATACAACAACACTGGGCGTGGTGACTCACACCCACCAGCAATCAACACCACATACCACAGTGCTGGCATGGTGGCTCACGCCTGTAATCCCAGCACTCAGGAGGCAGAGACAGGAGGATTGCTGAGTTCAAGGCTTGCCTGGGCTACATAGTGAGCTGAGGGCCAGCCTGAACTACAAAGCGAGACCCTGTCTAAAAAAAAAAAAAAAATTAATCTTTCCTTGTGGAACCTGGGATCGAACTCAGGACCTTGTGTGCTTGGGAGGCAGATGTGGTGCCACTGAGCTACATTCCCAGCCCTAAAATTACCTTTTTATTATATGTCCTCCGTGCAAGGTCAATGGCAATAGGATAGATTTGCCCTTTCTTTACAACGGGCTCTTGTCCAGGAAATGTCACTTGATAGGCAGGCTCCAGTTTTTCAAAACACCTGAAATGAGAGCTGTGAGTTATAAACAGATAAAGTCAACAGAAACCATGTCCTCGTACCCCACAGCCAGCGGCTGACGGAAGATGACTGTGTCGGGCAGCCGTCTGCATCCTGCCTGTGCCTGACCCATCCCATCCGCCTCACCTTGCCAGTCTGAAGGACAGAGAGGTCCTGAGCACTCCCTGATCCGTGACCTCAGGGACTCAGCCCCTGGAAACTGCCACCAGCCTGGCCTTCTGGATGCATCCAGGCTGCTGTGCAGGAGTTCCACCCCATCTCAGAAGCCCCCCTCTGGCTTCTGGCCTCAGGGCTGCTCCACATCGCTGGCATGATTCTGTAATGAATCTTCTGTAGGACACCCTCACTGCATGCCATTTCCACCTGTCATCACACCAGACTTCCTCCAGTTGTCCTCCAGGTAAGGACTGACAGCCTTTTAATGGAGAGCTGGATGGTAACTACTAGCAGGCAATCCTGACACAACAACTGCTCGTTCAGTTCTGCCATTCTGGGACAAGGCATTCACAACAACACATAGAGGGGTGTGGATGTGTTCCAATAAAACGTTTTAAAAAGAAAACAGGGGGCAGACCAGATTTGGCCATGGGCTATAGTTTGCTGACTCCTGGTATAACCACCCATTTTCAGTTCTGACTCTGTGGAAAAACAGCATTAAAAGTCTTTCCTTAGAAAACATTAAGCAACCATCCTTTTTAGGACCGGGGATTTAGCTCAAGTGGTACCGCACCTACCTTGGAAGCACATAGGGCCTGAGTTCGATCCCCAGTACCACAAAAAAAAAAAAAAAAAAAAGAAAAAACATTAAGACAGTTCTGCCTAGTTCTTTTCTATCCTCTTGTTGAAATTTTTAAATTAATGTTCCTTTTTTTCTTCCTCTCAAGTGATGTCTCAAAGAACTTTCCATCAGAATTGTTCAAGCCTGCATATATGTAGAATGACATAGTATAAATTATGGGAAGAAAGTTGCAGACCATGACAGTGACACTTTAGAAGTTTGAAGTGATACATATTACATGTTGGGGGAGGGGACAAAAGTTGGAGAAAGATGGCCGATTCCTGTTACCTGCTCAGGAGATGTTCCCAGGGGAGCTTCAGGACTGCGTGCTGCTCATTTCCCTCCAGGATGCAGTCACACAGGACGGGGTCCAACTTCACTAGACTGAAGGGAAAGAAGGAGCAATTTAGAAGCTGAGTTGGAAGCCTTCGTGCATGAGGGCGCTCAGCATCCATCTCTTGTTCCCTCTACAGTTGCTCGGGATCAGACTTGGTTATAGGCGAGTCTGTGAGGCACGTACCCACTGACAGAAGGCACAAGTGCCCTCTCCTGGGCAGAGAGGCACAGGCGGTGGGATGTGGGATGGTATAGATCTGAACACCAGCACTCAGGGCCACTAGTAATCATGGAATGCAGCTTTTTAAACTTAATTTAATAGTAGGCTGGCAGGGGGTGGGAACAGCGACCACCCTGAACTGATCATCATGCAGGGCACACTAACCCATCCAGCTGTACAGGGTTGGGGCGTAGCTCAGTGGTGAAGCTCTGCTGAGTTCGATTCCCAGGACTACAAAATAAGTAAATCTAGATGTTAAAACAAATGAGGGCATTAAGTTAGACTGATGGGACTCAACTTTTTGACCATGACGTCTTTTTGAGATAGGATCTCACTATATAGTTCAGGCTGACCTCGAACTTGCAGCTCCAGAGTGCTGGGATTGCTGCATGCACCACCACGCTCGCCATGAGGTTGTCTTTTAAGGTTTAAAAAAAAAGTCAGTGGACCTCTCTAATTATACAGCTTCTATGTCACTCGTAAGAAAATAGTAACAAAACAACACCTGTATGTGGAGGTCTGTGGTAGCTGCATGTAAGGTACTGTGAGCTCAGTCCATAGGTGGTGTGGACTGCACTGAGGGGCCTGAGCACCCTGGCCGGCAACTCTAGATGTTTGCAGCCCTCAGTCTGGAGGCAATGGCCTTGCATGTTCCCAAGATGTGAGATTTTCTGTTCTCATCCCCAGACCTCCTTCCCGCACATCCGTGTCTGCTCAGGACGGAGACCTAAGAGAGACCTCACCCTCACCCACTCACTTCTTGTTGTTGGCATCCACCAGGTCGTTTTTCTTGGCATAGTCAACGACAATCGCTCGGACCTCACTGGCCTCGAGAATGCTCCCCTTCCTAGGAGACAAGAGGGGCCGGGGTTGGTTCCAGCTGTGCCAAGGGCCAGAACGAGGATACCCAGGCTCTCTCCTGCTCAGCAGTGCTCTCCCTGGCATCTCCATTCTCTCCCCTGTCCTGACTGAGGTGGGCAGGGTTGGAAGGAGGCTTAAAATCCAAGAGGAGGGAGGGCTGGAGATTTAGCTCAGTGGTTCCTGCCTCGCAAGTGCACGGTCCTGAGTTTGATCCCGGAGACCACATACAATGCTGGGCATGGTGACTCACGCCCACCAGCAATCAATACCACATACCACAGTGCCAGGCATGGTGGCTCATGCCTGTAATCCCAGCACTCGGGAGGCAGAGGCAGAAGGATTGCTGAGTTTGAGGCTTGCCTGGGCTGAGCTCAGGGCCAGCCTGAACTACAAAGCGAGACCCTGTCTCAAAAAAAAAAAAAAATCCAAGAGGAGGGAGATGGGGCAGAGCAGGTACTGCCAGCCACGGAAGAGCATTGGTGGACAGGAGGACATGCAGCCGGAGCAGCACACAGGCCAGGAGGGTCGCGGCCACCAATGCCACTGCTCTCACCTGTGCCCTGACCCCTGGAAGAGCGGCATCATGCTGGTGGGCACGCAGTAGAGGGGCTTTATATCTGGAGGGTGATAGGGCTGTTCTCTGCTACCCTCCTGCACAGTCTGGGAGACCTCTGGGATGACGAAGGATGTGATCCTAGAACGCAGCAGGAGAGAAGAAAAGCACATTTCACACCAGTGTCTGGAGCCCACACTGAGGCCCATGTGCCGGGGCTGCCCAACGGCAGAGACAGCCCCCCCACTCACCTCGGATGCTTCCAGTCCACGGCCACAATGCTCTCCACCCCTCTGCTCAGCTCGTCTACCCGCACAATCTCCTCCTGCTGCATGTGCTGCAGGAACTTAGAGAGCTGGAGGGAGAGCAGGCAGGGGCCTCACTGGCTCCAGTGGCCAGGAGGCTGGGAGACGGTCCTGGCCCTTGGGCCACGGGAAGAGGGGAGGCCCACCCTGTAGGTCAGGAGACCTTGCCAGAACCCTCACCAGACATACAGGGCCACGTGGGAGGCTCCTTAAACCCTGCTACCCAGAAGCAGAAAACTGCTGTAGCCTGAGCCTGTAGACAGGTGTCCCCGGTGTCGGTGCACCACACACAGCTCTCCACGAGGGGAAGCAGAGGTGACAGATGCTCACCTTTTTATAGCTCGACTTCTTCACATCCAGCTGTCGTCCTGCAGGGCTGATGGCACATGGAAAACGCAAGTCAGGGGAAGAGTGCGAAAATCACCAGGCTGACCACATCCTCTGCTGTGCCCAGCCCCTGAGATCCCAGGCTCTGCCTTCCAGCTGGCCCCACCCACGATGGCTAGGGGGGTCGCAGTACAGCCCCCTGTCCCTCCCCCACTCAGAAGAAACCTCCAGGCAGAGGTGCCCAGAGACCATGCCTGGGCCAGGCATGCTGCCTGGTTCACAAGTGACAGCCCAGCAAAGAGTGCCCTCCAAGAGCCTGGGTATCAACCTCCTGCTTCCTCAGCACCCTCTCCTGGATAGCCCAGAAAAGCGCTTCCCTTCCACTCTGCCTGCAGTGGGGCCCCAGTCAGCCTCACTCTCCTGTCCTGCCCCCCCACCCCAGCCCGGCTCCTGCCCCCCACAGCCCCTTCCATACCAGCAGGAGAACATGTGGCTGCCCAGGAAGGTGCTCGTGAGTAAGGGCAGGTCAGCCTTTTTGACGCGGCACTTGAGTGCATGCAGGAAGCACTGCTGCAACAGGTCATCCATTTGCTCTGCAAGGAACAGGCCAGAAGCCACCCTCCTGCGGCCGCTCCCCCAGCTCCACCCACTGGCTCCCCTGGCCCTGAACAGGACACACTCTCAGGAGCCACGGCTCTCAGCCTCAAGAACACTGAGTGCCCAGAGAAGGGGCCGAGCCACAGCATTCACCCAGAGAGGTCGGGGCCAGAAAAGCCCGGGCTCCCGATGAGACACCACTTGCACAACTTTCAGAGAAGGGCCTCAGGCCCCCACCTCACCAGAGAAAGGACTCGCCCTCCCTACAGGTCTGCTCAGTAGAGGGGCACTGCTGTACCTTGAAGCGATTTGCTGTCCCCGGAGTCTCCGCCCAGGACCTCGGTGCTGCCCTCTTCCGAGGCTTCTGGAAGGGGCCTCACCTTGCTTCCCTCTTCTCCCTGCAGGGCCAGGCCCCTCAGGTCTCCCTGCACCTTCTCTTCACTGATGTCTGTGGCATCTGGCTCTGGCGGAGCAATGGACGGTGGAGAGGACTTGTTTCCGGATTGCCTGGAAAATGTCCATCACACACCAAGTGGACACAGCTCGTTCCCACACCATGCAGGACTTGGAGCCAGCGAGAGCCCAGGCAGGAACACCGCAGAGAAAGAGAGAGAGAGGGAGAGAGGGAGAGAGGCAGGGGGAGAGAGGGAGGGAGGGAGAGAGAGGGACAGAGAGAGGGGGAGAGAGGGGGAGAGAGAG
>PVIC010004208.1:18552-64102 GCA_004025085.1 Thryonomys swinderianus | reverse complement strand
TAGGTTTAGCTTTAGCTTTTGGCAGGTTAAAGCCCAATTTTTCCAGCACCATTTGTTAAAGAGGCTGTCTTTCCTCCATTGGGGATGTTTGCCTCCTTTGTCAAAGATAAGGTGGCTAAGTGTATCTGGAGTTGTTTCTGGGCCTTCTAATCTATTCCACTGGTCCTTGGGTCTGCTATTTTGCCAGTTCCATGCAGTTTTTATCACAATGGCTTTATAGTAGAGTTTTAAATTGGGGATTGTAATACCCCCTGCCATGTCGTGGTTGCTTAGAATTGCTTTTGCTATTCTAGGATTCTTGTGTTTCCAGATGAATTTCGGTATTATTTTCTCTAGCTCTGTGAAGTATACCATTGGAATTTCAATTGGAATTGCATTGAATCTGTAAAGTAATTGTGGGAGTATAGCCATTTTGACGATGTTGGTTCTCCCTACCCAGTTCTGTTTTTGAGCTGTTCAGGGACAGTACTGAGTCAGTGATGCCCACTATGAGTTGCATTTTCTTGTTAGTAATTGAAAATTGTGATGATAGAGTAGGGGGCATATTGTAGGCTTTGATTTTAGCAAGCTGCTTGCCAGAATTTGTTATAATAGGTTCATGGACAAGATGGTGTGTTGTGAGTTACTTAATATATACTCAAATCATGTTTATGGAGACATATTAGTGTAGAAATTATTTTTTAATATTTTGCAAGTACTATCAATGACTTAGAAGAAAATATAGATGAGAAAATATAAACTCTTAACAAACGTTGAAGATAATCCTTAAACACTGGATACCCAAATTCTATATAGAACAGAAAGCACTGGATCCAGCATAATCATGCATAAGGCAAAGGAAAAGTACTAGAGTATCCAGGTCTGTGTTAGAAATGAGGGAATAGGTTACAGAATACCTGAGACCACAGAGGCAAGGTGAAAGGCAGGATATCAGAGCCAGTCAGAACCAGGAGGGAGCATTAGCATATAAATCACTCATGTGTAGGTTCAAATCCTACTCTCATCAATGAGTAACTATGTGACTTGAGGAACATTACTTAATCTCTGAGCCTTTATTTCCACTATCAACATGCAAATAAGGAAACTTACCAACCAGGCTATTGAGATGGGTAAATTATGTGAAGTGCTAGGCACATAGTAGATGTTCAATGCATACTATTTGTTTTAGAGCATATTATTTGCTAGGAGTTGGCTAATAATTTACTAGGAATAAGGAGGGAAAGCCAAGAACCTGAATGTACAGAAATAGAACAGTGGTGAGGAGACATGAGTAACATGATCCAAGTATGGTCTGTAGAAAGTGGTCTTTATCATCCAGAAATTCCCCCATCACTACCACATACAGAGTATCTCGATTGCTTTCCTTAGTGCCCTGTAAAAAGGAAGAATGGAAGGTGATACAACCAAACTTAACAGAGATAAATATTAACTTTTATAATTAAAAGCCATTTAGGTAGCTGTAGGACATAATACATTTTTGGTGGTTTGGAGAAGTATTTGTTTAGCTTACTGAGCAGTACAGTTACAAAACTTTGAGAATTCTTAGGATACTATGATAAAAGCAGAGGGTGCTTAGCAGAAGAGTGTTTGAGTAGTGTACTCTTTGACTAAGAATGACTTAGCTGGAAATAATTTCATGGTTATCTTGGTTTATGTATTGATGGAGTTAAGATTGCTATTCCTTGGTCACAGATTTTTGTAACATTGGTAATTCTGGTGCCTCATTTTCACCTGACTGATGTTTGCCTTGACCTTTAGAATGTAAAGCTAGGATAATCTCAATGTTAATATTTGAATTGTCCACCATTTTAAAGGTTTTGTTTGTTTGTTTGTTTGTTTTTGAGACAGGGTCTCGCTTTGTAGTTTGGGCTGGCTCTGAGCTCACTATGTAGCCTAGGCAAGCTTCAAACTCAGCAATCCTCCTGCCTCTGCCTCCCGAGTGCTGGGATGACAGGCGTGAGCCACCACACCCGGCACTGTGGTATGTGGTATTGATTGTTGGTGAGCGTGAGTCTCCATGCCCAGCATTGTATGTGGTTTCCAGGGATCGAACTTAGGACCTTGTGCTTGCAAGGCAGGCGCTAGAACCACTGAGCTAATCCTCCGGCCCTTAAAGGGTTTTTTTTTTTGTATAAAATCAAATTAATTTCAGAATACTTACAAAATACAGATGAGCAAAAGAATAAAAACAGTAAGAACTTAAAATCCCAACCACCCAAAGATAACTACTGTTATTGTCTTTATTTAAATCATTCCAGGTTCTTCTCTCTGTATATTTGTCTAACAGAGGAACCTAGGTTTGGGGTGGTTGTTGTGCTACAAAGTAGTGAGCTATTCATTACTAGATCTTATTTTTTCAGCACCAAGGATTAAACCCAGGTCTTCATACTGAGCTACATCCCCAGCCATTCCTTCCTTCCCCTGATACATTGTGAGACAGTCTTAATAAGACACTAAATTCCCTAAACTGGGCTTGAACTTGTGGTCCTTATACCTCAGCTTTACTGAGTGCTGAAATTATAGTGGTGTGCCACTATACTCATATCCAAAGTTTTTAAGGAGAAGTATAGATATATGTCAGAATCATATTTCATTGACATAACACAGGAAAAAGAATTAATTTTCTAAAATCTAACTTTTTTCAATTGTGGGATTTTAAGAAAACAATACAATGAGTGTCACTGAAGTTATCACTTGTGTATTATTTATATGACATTAGTAGGATTCAGCTGAAAATCACTTCTGAAATTCCAGCTCTGATTTTTAAGTCATTCTACTGTTTCACGAGGTATTTGGTCCAATGCTTGTATTTGATTTCTGTGCTTGAGTAAACCCACCCACATGCCAGACTGAACCCCAGAGCATCTGACATTTTCCTTTTTGAGCCATATCCAACATAATGTAGCTTACTGGAAATATCTACATGGTATGACTCAGTCAGTCATGCAAGCATTTATTTCTATAGAATTCTTTATTTTATTCTCAATATGAAAATAGACCATATTATTGAAAGTATTTCCAGTAATATCATTTTATGTATAAGCTGATGGAGATTCACTAAAAATTCTTGACTAAAATCTTGGTTCCTACCTAAATGTTTCAGTAAATATGGTCTTATGAAATAGAACGAAACTTTTCAAATTTTCCCCTGATAATAGGAAATGAAGTCCCATTTCTCAAGAGGAGAAGCCTTGCATACATTTTCTAAAAGATGTTTATACATTATCCAACATAATGCCAGCCATACAGTACAGATTTATACTTTCTATACAAAACTAGGGAAGGTAAAATGACAGCTTATGGAAAGTTATATAACCCACGTAGTCAAACAAGATCTAGGTTCTTCTTCAACTTCTTCATTTTCTGACAAATTGCTTGAGATATTCCTAAGTAAGCACATACACTCATACTATGAAATTTATTATCACTTTTAAGGAGTTTTATTTTGGATATGCTTTTGGAACCATCACCAGAGTCTTATGAGCAGAATGAGTACATTTGAGAAGTTCTTTAGATAAAAGGGTTTTCCAATCACTACTGATTATAAGTTTTAAGTTTTGTACAGCTTCGAGGCCCCACCACCTTAATAAGCCCTTTACTAGGGTCAGTAGGCAAGCTTAATATAGTAAATAAAACTATGGACTGTTGTGGTAATGTTGGCAGCATAAAAGAAGAGGAAGGTGGCCGGGCGTAGTGACTCATGCCTGTAATCCCAGCACTAGGGAGGCAGAGGCAGGAGGATTGCTGAGTTCAAGTCTTGCCTGGACTACATAGTGAGCTCAGAGCCAGCCTGGACTACAAAGTGAAATCCTGTCTCAAAAAGAAAAAAAAAAAAAAAGAAGAGGAAGGTGGTACTGTAAAGTTTGAGAGAATAGGAGTGGAAAAGGAAGCATGCCCCAGAATATTTGGTCAGTAAATACAACAGTAGCTTAAGATCTTGCAAGTCCACTACCATGTAAGTTGGACACTAGGATAGACGGCTTATGTAGATGGTGGCTTATATGGTGGCACTACAAGATCATGCCATTATTCCACTTCACAAATTAATAAGCTGAGCTCAGCAGAGCAACAGGTCTCACAGCTCTTGATACATTGGAGTTGATAATTTGTCTTATGGTAAAGTTTATTTTGCTCAGGCTCTGCCATGTTGTCTCAATATGTAACATAAACTGAAAATAGAAAGGAAAATAATAAAAGAAATGGAAAAAATTAAGTATAAATGAAGTATGTGTATTTAAATGGGTCAGTTTGGATTAATGTAAGGTATTCATTAGAATAAGAAGGAATGGTATTAGACAAACAAAGTGGAACTGGGTAGATTTAGAAAGTATTGCCTATCTTAGTGGATGATGGGGCCAAATATTTTAGTGTCCTCTGGGAATCTCCTCCCTCCACCTACTATACTGGATACCACCTCCTCCATAAGTATCTCTAGAATAAGAGGGAGGCAGAAATGGAGCACACCTCTGCTTCTGGTTCTTGGGAGGCAGAGGTAGTAAGATTGTGCATTTGAGGCCAGCCTGGACTACACAGTGAGTTCTAGATCACCCTGGATACATAGTGTGAGCTTGTTAAAACCCAAATCTCTAGAAGTAGCCATCTTTGACAGACCCTTAAAACTGGCTTTAAAAATGGTGACTGTAAGAATATCCAAATGATACCTTGTGTGACTGGGGAATTAAAAAAATGTCCCTTTCCCCTGCTGGGAGGGATGCAGTAGTTGGTCAGTGGACCTCAGTATGATTTATAGCAACCTTTCACTCACTGAGAAAGTGCCTTGTGGAGCATAATCTGCAGGTTATACATTGGTGACATCGATCTGTTCTTTCCACTGCCTTCAACTTCACCAGGGTTCGTATCACCATCATTTCTCCTTGCAGTGTCCTCTTAATTCTACTCCTTACCTCTAAGCTTGCCCTTCTTCAGTGTTTCCTTCACACAACAGATAGAGTGGACTTTGTAAAATGTAACCCTGATCATCACACCCAACCAACAACTACATCCACTTTGTCCTCCGTATGGAATCCAAACTCTGGTATGGCAAAGACAGTATCCTTTACTGGACCATGCCAGCCTTCTCCTCTCTGCTGTTAATATTGCCTTCTCACTTTCTACACTCCTGCAATTCAAATGAGCTATCATCTTTCATCTTCAGTATCTCTCTGACTTGGATACCATTTGTATCTAAACTTCAGATCCTTTACCGGTCTGAATTCTATGAGTCCTTCCAAAGTCAGGTCAGAGTTGCTCGTTGGGAGGGCTTCTGATACTGTGAGTGACCTGGGGGTTGTCCTTGTCTTTGTTATCATAGTCCCTGCCTCACTCAGAACTCCGGCTTGAACAGTGCTGCTCTGTGATCATCTGCTTCCATATCTGCCCCTCCCATGAGACCATTTCCTTCTCTACTACAGGAGCAAGATCTTATTTTTTTTGCAGGCCAGGGACCTACCACAGCACCTGATAGGTTGGATAACCTCCGCTGGTAGCTGGTAACATAATTTTCCAGATAATGTGAAGAGAGGGAAGAAGGGTAGAAAGCTGGTTACTTCTGAATTAGTATATTCAGTTCCTCTGTTACAACTCCTTTTGAAGGTACTTGGTGTATGGACTTCTACATCTTTTTCATTCTGGAATGGAACTGGAATTTAGGCTATTTTCTTATACCTGCTTCAGAGGTAAAACGTGACCCTAAAGAAATGTATCAGTTAGGCACAAAGCAAACCACTAGAAACATTTCTCATAGGTCACTCCAAAACAAGTCCACATTTGGGAAAACCAATGAAATCTGAGATGATCCTTTGGTATTTCATACAGCAATCAAATCACAGGATGTGGGAAAGGACAGGTCTGAAGGTAGAACGGATCTTAATAATATTTAAAATGTCCAACTTTGGGGTCGTTACACATTCCTTTTGCCCGCCATGGGAGTGTAAGACCCAGCGGTAATTCAGTTTACTCTCAAGAACTGGAAGATGATTTATCTTTCCTTTAGGAATGAGGACCTATAAGGAAACAGTGTCCCTGAGACAAGTGATCCTGAAATTCTCATTTCTAAACCTATGTGTTGCTCCCTCATTTCATAACATAAACCATATTAACCCACCCTTTCTTCTAAAGGAAATTTGACAACCACAGAGTGAGTGGATGGATCCGATGGGCCCTTACTCTGCCAGCTCTGTACCAACAGTGGTCACATAGGGTCACAGGAGGCCTGCAGCACCCGGGGGAATTTTCCTTCAGGTCTTTCTTTTTTCCTCTCATATCTCATAACATTTCTTTTACTTTACTTTTCTTTTGTCTTTGTAGGTTCCTTTTAGAAGAAGGGGCAACAAACTTAATCTGCAAAAGGCCAGGGATCTTAGTAAATATTTCAGGATTTGCTATCTATACAGCCTCGATGTGACTGTTAAACTCTGCCATTGTGTGCACAGCAGTCATCAGCAGTCTAGAAGTGAACACGGCTGCTTTCCAAGAAAACTGTACTAATGAATGTTGATATTTGAACTTCATATAATTTTAATGTGTTGTGAAATACTACTCTCCTTTTGGTTTTCTGCCATCCTTATTCTTCACAGCATGCTCCAGCCAGATGAGGCCTGTAGGCAGTAGTTTGTTGGGCCTCGCACTGGAGTGTCAACTGGGGATAAGGCTGAATCTGTGCTTTCAGTATATTTGGAACTAGATATGTGTATGAATGACCTGGAGCTCTGCTAAAATGCAGATTCTATGGTGAGTGTGCATTTCTAATCAGCTGCCAAGTGATAATACTGCAGACCACACACCTTGAGTGGCAAGAGTCTCAATAATCTGTATAGGTGAAGCCGGATGGGGAGCGGCTGAGTATGAGGTGGTGGTAAAAGTGAGTTAGGAGGCTTTGTAAGGCTCAGGGATGGACTGATGAGGGCCCATAGAAGGCAGGACAGATGGACTGAAGGAACAGAGGATACAAAAGACATATGAAAGCAGAATTCAGCAGCTTTGGGTTGCTGGGAGGATGGAGGGACACTGAAGACAATGCAAAGGTTTTGTTGATTGGTGGGCCCTTTACAGAGCCCAGAGTAGTGGCCCAGCGGTGACCCTGGTGACCCAGAGGTGACTCAGAGGAGAGCCCAAGTAGGTGGTTAGTAAATATTTACTGAAAAAAGTACAAAGGCAGGAGAACAGCACACTGGGTTAGGTAGGTTGTAAGAGAAAGAAGGAATAACCTTAACCCAGGATAGCTTGAGTTTGGTGAGATAAAGTAGCAAAGGCAGGTCATGTTCCGAAGGGGCAATGCTGTGTGACACCAGTTGGTCTTGCAATAAACTGTTTCCACCCATTGAGAACCAAACTTAAATAAATGAACAGCACCGCCAATCAGAAGAGCATAAACTTCTGATAACCTCCAGAAAAGAATTTAGGAACAAATGTTTATGTAAATGTTTGCTTTATTCTTATTTTAACATAGAACTTTTTAATATAATAAAAAGCCATTAAAAAACAGAATTTACTGCAAAGATTTTAAAGCTTTGTCTAAGAATCAACTCAATTTGAAAATTATTAGCATAAGGCTGTCTTCTCAGATTTTCTCAAACTTTTGTTTGAATTTATTCTACTGATGATATTAAATATTTTATGTATCAAAGGACTTTATTCTCTATATATCATGTAATGCTTTCTCAAATGAAATTGTCTTCCTTTCCCTTTCAGTCTTCCTTCCTTCCTTCCCTTCCTTCCTTCCTTCCTTCCTCCTTCCTTCCTTCCTTCCTTCCTTCCTTCCTTCCTTCCTTCCTTCCTTCCTTCCTTTCTTCCTTTCTTTTCTCTGTACTCATGTTTAGCTTTCAAAACTCTGATGAAAATTATTTGCCTCAACCCAGTGGAGGTCTGTCTGTTACTGGCCATAAAGAAACCTAAATAGATCAGTGATGTTTAATCAACAACCCCTAAGTCTTTCTGTCTCCCTAGTCTCCTTTCAGTCCCTTTAATCCATTTTCCACATTGTTGCTCAATTAATATGTCCAAAATAATTCTCTATCCAATTATCTCTTTGTTCAGTAAATGCATTACAAAAGGAGCCAGGCCACTCAGCCTGCTTTTTAGTGTCTACCACCATCTGGTTTCCATATGCATTTCCTGAAGATTTCCTGTTACTCACTTTTACCTGCCCCACCCAGTGACCAACTCAGACTCACTGCCTCCTCATACACAGGTCCTCCCTTTCTTTTGCTTTGGGTCATTGCCTATGAGTTCCACCCACCTCCACTCCCTCCATACACCCTGAACCCAACGGCCTTTGAAACTCAAGTCAAACTTCCCCTTGACAATGAAATTCTATAGCTTTTTATTTGTGTAGCAAAATATACCAGACAAGAGGGATTTATAGAATTTAAACTCAAGGCAGATCCAGTCCATTTTATTCACTGCCGAATCTCCAATGTGAGGGTGACTGACTACCATCTAGCAGACATAAGTAAATATTGCATGAATGAATGTAAATATTTATTTAAATGTCAGCAATCATTACATACAAGTGCCTAAAACATGGACTGAAAGAAGGTAAGTGCTTGATATGTTAGAGATTTCCTCCCTTTATCCCCTGTTTCCTGGCATATGTAAATTTTAAAGATACCTATTTCCACATGTGCCTGGGAACTGGTGGTAGAAACAAGAAATCTACTGAGCACCTGTTACCTGTTGGATATTATATGAAGTGCTCTAGATCTAGATATTGTATGAAGTACTCTAATTCTCCATAAGATTTCTGTAAAGTAGACATTATTCCTTCCAATTTTCTGATAGAGAAGCTAAAACTAAGAGAAATTCATCCTAAGTCACAGAGCTAGTAAGTAGCAGAACTGGCATTTCAAAACCTTGTCTGTCTGATCCCCAAACTAATGCTCTTAATAGCCATATATACCAATGTTGGTTATTAAAATAATAAATTATAAAAGTAGTATGCAATACCATGTTTACTTCACCAAAATATTCATATTCTTGCCATGATAATATGAGGATTCTCAGTATGCCACTACATAGGGAATACTTAATGAGTGAATTTTTAAATAAGTACACAAAATTTAAAGTTCATGAAACAACAATGAATTATAGGGCTAATACATTAAAAATAAGCCATTCTTTCTTCTCAGAGAATGAAGTTATAATGGTGCATGTGACCACAGAATGCCAAACTGCTTTTTGCTCAAAGAACAAGGTTAGTTAGAAAATGGAAATATTATATTTAATGAACATTGAGAAACTTGACAGCACCTTTGATGCCTCTGCCATTAATTACAGGGCCAGCCATAGAGCTCTTCAGCCATTTAGCCTGGAACAGCGGCGGACAGTAACCTGTTTACCTTGAGCTGTCATCCACCACAGCTCCAGTCCTGGAAGCTGTGGAAAGTGTGAGGTCAAAAGCCCACTCTGACCCCTCTCTTCAAAACACTTGAATCATAGAACTGACCAAGTTTAGTCAGGAAGAAGCTTCACGTATGAAACTTCCCAGAGATTAAAGCTATCCACATGAGATATCTTACCATGAAAGATAAATAACACAGTAGTCCTAGCATCAAAAATGTTTTCTAAAATCTCAGAGGTGTGTCTCGTTCAATGTATGACCATGAAAATTGGGTTGATCTCTCAGTCTCAATTGAGAAAGCAGTCTTATTAGTTGGTTTTAAGGATTAAGTAAAAATTGCATATGTAGCTCTATGTTCAATATGGATTTCAACTATTAAGTTAAATATAGTTTTATATTGGCATATTATAGTATGACCCTATGTGTAGTATGGTATATATAAAGGGGTGCTAAGAAGCTAGGTCACCTGGCAAGGAATTGATCCCGATACTGAAAAGACTGCCATGTGCATTCTACTTGCAATATTATTTAGGATCTTGAGAGTCTTTTTCAGGTGTGAGCAGCCATTCTCACATGCCTGAAAAAGATCCGAGATTCTATGAATTGCCATTGATTTTGATCCGATTTGTCTATGGCCTCATAAACACTTCTGGTCTTGTCTGATTTGTATATCCATAAATTTTTATTATTATCATTTATGTAATAATTAAATATCTGCAACATAATTCTCATAATATCTTTGCAGGGCAGACTATTGTCCTCACTTGTGGATGTACAATCTAAATTCAAATTAGCTTGAGTAATCTGTCACTCACATCGTAGACAAGAAGTGACGGAGCTGTAATTTAAGCTCTTTTCTTAAGATTCTTTCCAGTGAACCTCACAGGTGAAACACACTGATTCACATGGTCACAACCAATATATTCATCTCACTAACAGACGTGGTGAATGATGTATCAGTGGAACCTCTCTGTTGGAAGGTGAAGATAGGAGTAACAAAATATGGTTCTTTCAGAATACGATAGTTCTGAAGGGGTAGAAAGATTAACAAATGAGATTTAGAGTGTGAAAAGTCCCTGTCTGATGTTTACTTTGGGAGGAACTGGATTAGGTAAGGCCTAAGGGGAGGTGAAGTCTCAGTCAGCTTCTGAGGAGCAAGTAGGCTTCACCAAGTGAATGAGTGAGGTGGGGTGAGGAAAAGCATGTTCCAGGGCAAAGACACAACCTGTGGGAAGATCTGTGAAGAGAGAAGTGGCAACCACCTTTGGGGACCTGCAAAACTTTTAATGTTTTGGGAGGGAGGTTTTGGGGTAAAACTAAGGAAGTTTGGCCTTTTCATAGTGCTTGGATATTTATACTGCTACAGAATGGGATTTAGTTTAGGAAGCAAGAGAGGAACAAGGGAGCTAGAAAGGGGAAGACTGTCTAGACCAAGGGACTCAGGTTAGCTCGAGAGGCAAACAAAGGCTGGAAAAGACTAAGAATTTGAAACAGTGGCTCAAAAAAGACTGGTCACATTTCTCATCAGATTTCCCATTGCTTTGTGTATCACAGTCAGCTCTAAGGTGGTCTAATAATTCTAGTCTTCCAGAATTATTAATATAACACAGGGGAAATGCTTATCATTTTGTATCTCCCTCTGGTCTTAACCAATACTTATGACTGAATAATAATTTTTGAGTCCTATTTACTCAGAATATTTATCACCAACTGATTTTTCTTAAGATAGATTTTACTAGAAATTGTAGATTTGAGCCAAAGTGGCTGCCTGCCTGTGTGAACATAAAGGAGGTCTACACACCTGGGTTACAAAGGATCCCACAGGCAGGCAGGCAGCTGGGGCATTTCCCTGCTAGCCAGGGTGTCTTGACAAGAACTAATGGAGAAAAATGTTCCTTCTGAGGTAAATGACCTTTATTTGGGGAGGACAGTCCTTTAAACAACTCATTAGGATTTTACACCAAGAACAGCAATGATGTTTGGCCCTAAATGGAAGGGATTACCCACTTAATGTAGGGCAGGAAGGGGCAACTCCACAAAATGTTCCTTTGCCTGTCAAAGCAACACAGAGCAAAACAAAAGGAAACCATCCCAAAGAATTAGCTAAGGGGAATTCTATAAATCAAACTTGCCTTCTTACTTCTTATTATAACTTCTTCAAATTTTTTTTTTAGTGAGGTTCTACACTGAATAGTAATCCACCATTTGTTTGAAGTGGACACATTTGCTATACCCAGATCTCACTTATATTGTGCTCAACACAATTCTAGGGGTGCATGCATTAGTCATTCCATACTTCTATAAAGGAAAAGCTGCTACTATCACATCATCAGTTTAGAGATGAAGAAGCTGGTGCAGAGGAACCTGCCTATAGTAAACTCATCTGCTTTGTAGAGTTGAGCTTTGAACCCAGAAAGTGGTTTCCAGTCTGTGTTGGGAACCCTGGAGTTCCTAAATGGTAGAATCCTAGGCTGCTGTCTCAGACACTCTGTCATTGCTCTGAAGAGCATGTGTATTTGCACTTTTAACAATATGCTTCACATTTCTAGTGTGGACATTTCTTAGACCACTCTGGGAAACACTATTCTAAATCATATTAGCCTTTTGTTATTATGGTTGAAAGCCTGCTCATCCTCTGCCCAGTTTCTATATATTAGTACACCACAGAGTATGAAGAGAAAAACATGAGAAACTAATGACATTCGGAGGAAGATCTATCATCTGTTTGCATTTATATCTATATATGTAATTTAGAACATTCCTTCTGTGTGCATATGTAGATCAATGTGAATGAAACTAATTTTATTTTTATTTCCCTTGATTGGTTATTATGCTAATTCAATCATACTAATTGTTTTAATTAGTAGGTTTCACTGTGCTATTTCCATGCATGAATTTATCATGCATTGGTCATGTCCAACCTCTCTATCACCTTGTTTTGTTCTCTCTTCTCTTTCCACTCCTCCCCTCACTGCTAGTCCATCTTCCATGAAACTAGTTGTAAATCAAGTTTTAAAAATTTTGGATGATAGGAACTATTTCTTTAGACTAAAGTCTTAGTCTTTCTAAATAAATCTGTGATCATTAGGAGAGGAGAAAAATCCTCTGTCCTTTAGTTACTGGATCCTTGAGGATCAAAAGTGACATCTTTTATTATTCTACTGTAGGGGTCAAAACTAGTGTATATTCTATGTTAGTCATTTTATAATGGTCTTTAAATATGTATGATTATGTTTTGAGAATGTGATGAACTTATAACCTTTTTCCATTTCCTGTGTTTTACTGTCCTTCTATTAATTCTCTGCCATAATTCTTTTTTTTTTTTTTGAGTAGGAAAATTTTATTGAGAGAGAAAGCTTCTGCCTTAAGAGAAACAGAAGGGGGAACCCGGAAAGTGGGTAACCCCCCTACCTCACTTTTTAGAGGGCTTTTATGGAGCAAAGCCATGAGGTGAGGTAGGTCTGAAATAGGGCTCTACCAATAAGATTTGAAAGAAATGGGCAAGCTGTGGCTAACCAATGGGTACATGACAAGCATAGTTACTTCAGCAACTTTTTGACTGAATAGGGTCCAATGAGAAATCGAGCCCTAGAGGGTCTTGCTTGTCAGGAGACTCCTGCAGGTGGTTCAAGGTCCTGCCCATTATCTGGGGATTTTGTAATCACTGTCTTCCAGGGAGGGGCTGGATCCAGACCTTGACTTTTCATCCTAAGACGAGAATGAGGCCTGTAGTGTAATTTCTCATTGATGCTGTTGACCTTCAGAAGGACCCTCTCTTTTTTGCAAGTCTTTCAAGGTCCAGCCCTCTCTATCTGCCTACATATGTCTAGCTGGCTTTTTACCTATAATATTCCCCCCTCTGAAGAGGTACCCAAACTGCTGTGAGGGGCAAATGGGAGAAGACCGATCTAACTTTTTCAGGCTGGAGAGGGGCATCATTGTAATGATCTCTGTCATAATTCTTACACAGTTGTGACCGAAAGACATATTGTCAAGGGACAGTGAATACTGAGATCAGTACTAAAACAGTCAGTTGAAAGGTATTACTGGAATTTCACTTTTCTATCTATTTAAAATGAAAATGGCATATTTTTTATCTGACCTTTATCTAAATTTGGGTATCCAGAAGGCACCTGTTTTGGGGTTAAAACTATAACCCACATCCATATAATTTATGTCATCCGAAAGTTCTCTGTGGGCTCCTCTCAACTGACGATGTCCTTTGACTTAATGCAGTACAGCTCTCTTTGACTGAGTTCTGTCTCATTCCTGAACTGACTAGGGGAAGTTGAGTGACAGATTGGACCTTTGTTTGGAAGAACAGAGGGAATATGGTTGAGCTCAGCTAAAACAGTGCAAAGTCAGGAGAGTCAGATGGAGGCAGAGGCAAGGAGAGCAGGAAAAGGAGAAGCTTTGAACAGCTGAGGACAGATTCCTTTCCAGAACTTCATTTTATCCTTCCATGGATTCAACAAGCCACGTGATAATGAATCCCCTGAGAAATAGGTTTCTCTTACTGCCGTTCTCCATGTGTCTCTGTGTCAGGAAGTTCTCACTTTGGGGCCCTCAATCTCCCCATTTTACAACTGAAGCTTCGTACTGTCTGGACAGCTGGGGTGGATCTCCCCTAGTGCATAGCTGGAAATACGTTTGATTCCTCCTCTTTAGGACTGAGAAATGCTATTGAAATAAGCCTTTTATAAAAGAAGTAACTGACTTCCTCTCACAAAGATAGGATAACCGAGACCAAGTTTATCTGTCTAACTGAATCACTTAAAAAATCAGGCAAAATACACGAAACAGAGGTTATTAAGACACTTGACATCAGGTAGTTAGGACAGTTATACTGGAGAGGCGGCGTGAAAGCAAGGCAAATTCTCTAATGGCTCTGACTCTCTCCACGTTGCTGTGCCAGTGGGGGGTGGTCAGGTGTGATTAGCGCACCCAGTGAGTTGAGAAGATGGAACTGGAAGTCTGGAAGCAGAGTTTATGGAACAGAATCGAAGAGAGGGGAAGGTAGCAGAGGAGGGAAGTACAGAGGCCTACTCAGGTCTCTTCAAAACTTCAGCATAATGTTGATAAGCATGCACCTGTAAGAAAACTCCTCTTGCATCTGGAAAGAGCTACCCAGAAAGATGAGAAGGAAAGTTCTGAAAGTTCACATGGGACCATGAGTAGTGCTTGTTCTCAACACCCAGACACTGGGAAAACACAATTCCTGGACATTAGGTAGGGGACTCAGAAAAGTGTTGCTTCAGTAAGGAATAACGAGCATCCCTCAGCTGAATGCTGCTGTGGTAATCTCAGAAGTGTGATTCAGGAGTGACAAACTATCTCCAAGCAGTGTCTTAGAATGAAGCTGAAGAATACATGTAGAAATAAAATATATTCAACACCTACCCAGGTAAATTTCAAGATGTCTGGTACTAATTAAAAACTTCTGAGACATGCAAAGAGGAAAAGATTTGAAACAAGAGAGAAATAAAGTCTGTCAACACCAAAACCAGAACTGGTATAGGTTTTGGAAATAGCAGACAAGGGCATTTAAATAGTTATTATGACTCTATTCTGTAGTGGAAACGGGAGAATAGAGAGAGGTGTGAAAGTTTAAAAATAGCCCAAGTTAAAATTGCAGAGTCCAGCTAGAAACTACAGTTTCTCAGGTTAAAAAATACTTCATGAGCGGGAGGCAGAGACAGGAGGATTGCTGAGTTCGCGGCGGCTTTTTGGGCACCATAGTGAGCTCAGGGCCAGCCTGAACTGCAAAGCGAGACTACGTCTCAAAAAAAAAAAAAATACTTCATGAGATTAAGATCTTTTTAAATATTGCTAAAGAAAAGATTAGTGAACTGGGAGACATTATAACAGAAAATAGCGAAAATTAAACATAGAGACAAAAAGTAATTAAAAATAAATAAACAAAGCATCAATGAACTGTGGGATAACTTCAGGCACTTGAAAATATGTATCACCTGTTAGAATGGGTGAAATTTTTTTAAAAATCCTAAAAGTCGTATGGAAATAGAAGAGATCTGGAATAGCAAAAACAATTCTGGATAAGAAAGGCAAGGGACAGAGCATTACAACCCTTGATTTGAAATTATGCTACAAAACTGCAGCAATAAAAACAGCATGGCATTGGAAAAACAGAAGACCTGCAGATCAATAGAACAGAATAAAAGATACAAAACCAACTCCAAGCACACTGAACTACCTTTTCACTGACAAAAGGGCCAAACACCTTCACCAGAAGAAAATAACTTCTTTAATAAATGGTGCTGAGAAAACTGGAGTCTATATGTTGAATACTAGACCTAAACCCTTATTTTTCACCATGCACTAAACTAAAATAAAAATGGATCACAGCTCTAAATATTAAAATAGAAATACTTAATCTGCTGGAAGATAGAATAGAAAAAACTCTTGAAGATGTAGGTGTAGGGAAAGACTTTGTGAACAAAACCTCAATTGCACAGAAAAGATTATAGGGAATCAACAAATAGGATCACATTAAATTAAGCTTCTGGACAATAAAGGAAGCCATTCACAGAGTGAAGAGACAACCTATAGAATGAGAAAAAAATTTTTGCCAGCTACTTCTCAGACAGGGGATTTGTATCTATAATATATAAATGACTAAAAAAAAACTCTCAAATTTAAGACTCAACCAGAAAACATCTGAAATGAATGGACACTTCGCACATGAAGTACAAACAGAAAATAAATACTTAAAAATATGTTCAACGTCACTGTTCATTCAAGAAATGCAAATTAAAACAACACTGAGATTTAATGCCATTTCAAAAAGAATGGCTATCATTAAGGAATCAACCAATAATGAATGCTGATGAGGTTGCAGGGAAAAAGGAACCCTTCTCCATTATTGGTGGGAGTATAAATTGGTTCAACCACTATGGAAAACAATGCGGAGATTCCTCAAAAAAACTAAAACTAGAGGCTCCATTTGATGGAGCTATTCTCCTCCTAGGTATCTTCTTGAAAGAGGTAAAGTCACTGTTCCAAGATACATGCATGCCCATCTTTATAGCATCACAATTTAAGATAACTGAATCTTGGAAAGAGCCTATATGCCCACCAATAGATGAATGGAAAAAGAAAATATGAAATTTATATATTTTAGAGTACTGCTCTGCCATAAAGATAAGCTTGAGACATTTTTAGGTAAATGAGTATACCTCAAGACCATAATCTTTAAAATCAGACACACAAGTTTAAATGTTGCATTGTTTTTCTTGTGTGAGAAACCCAAATTATAAATAAATAAAAAATTGAGGGTAGATGTTATGAAGTAGGAAGAACTTTTACAAATAGAAGCAAGAACGGGAGGAAGATAAAACAGATTTTAAAAAAAGAATTGAAAAATATCTGGAAACAGAAGGGGAAGGGGAAAAAAGGGTTGAAGAGAGGGGAGAGGAATGTAGGGAAAAAAAGTAATAATATATTTTATGTACAGGTACAAATTCCTCCTGAGGTATGTAGGCACTGAGTCTGACAAACATGCATTAATAGTAAATAAAATTTTAAAAGAGATTAAAGTCATTTATACCATGTGATATCTGAAGTAAACTTCATGGTAGATAGAACAAGGAAGGTTCTCTGTGGAACTTTAACTACGTTTAAAAACCATGAAAAAATAACTCTTAATGAGGAGCTTTAGAAATAATCATACCCGCATTGTCCAATGTAGTTGTAAGCAGGTATATATTTATGTTTAATTAAAATTAAATAAAATGAATAATTCATTTTCTCTGTCATACCACTTGAAAGGCACAGAAGGTCTCTATGTATCTAGAAGCTACCGTACCAGAAAGTTTAAATATAGAAAGTGTCCTTGTGACAGAAAGTTCTAGCAGAAGGTGCTATTCTAAACAAATCACTTCCCATATGTACCAAACCAAACATATCACAGCCTATTTTCAGTGGCTAAAAACATATTTATTCAATTGAGTTTAGTTCTAGAGCTAGAGAATTTGAGGCCAAGGAGGTTAAATGATTTATACCAAGTCATATAATAAGAGTCTGAAAATGTGGCCTAAATTGCTTCCTTCTACAAAACTGATCATTTCTGTACCTCCCAACTGCAACTACCAAACTGTTTTCATTTGGATGTCTGCTCTTGACAGTCAGATCCTCCAAGCTGACAAGTAATCAATCATTTCATTTATTTGTAGTCTATGCTTATATTTGACATCAGCCTAGCTAACATCCGAGAGCTTCACTTCAAACAGAGTAATGATGTCACACTATAAAGAAAGCCACGATCTGGGGGAGCTTGGGAACTTTCCAGTTTCCTGCTCCACCCCTTCCTATGAGCCAGCATTCAAGCCACTCCACACCATGCTGGGACCAGACTGTTTATTCTTAGGTTAACAGAAAAACAGGCAGAACTGTCCCTCTTAAAATGTCCCTGGAGCACCAGAGGATAAAAAGGGCTCAGATTTTCAAAGGTTGCTTAGCGGGGTTTTGAAAATTAAAGAGAGCCAGGATGAGATGCAGAGAAGGCATGCAATTACTCTGCACAGCCCTTCACCTGAGTGAATTCTTGATGAGACAGCGAAGTGAGTCATTAAAGGGTAGGCTGTCAATAAAGCTCAGAGCCACATTTGCTTTGGATCAGCAGCAATGTCAATAATCCAACCAACAGAGAAACCAGGGATAGAGACTGGGTGACCCACGGGCCTGTATTCATTACAGAAATATCAGCTTTCATTCTCAGAAAATAGGAAGAGAAAGGCATGTCTATGTCTATATCTGTATGAATTGCTGATGAAATGTAAATTCTCTGTAGAAAAAAAGATATGCAGGGTCATTTTGGAAGGTCAGTGCTTTAGAGGCCTCAGGGAAGAACGATCACTCCCACATTTAAATTTCGGTGCAAGTTGTTTTTCCTGGATCACCACTGCATTTTGTCTAGCTTTTGGCAGGAACGGCTGTGCTGGAGCCCGCTGGGGTGCTGGCGGACACGGTACATCTTCCACGGGGCAACAACTGCTCTCACGAATTCTGGGACAGCAGCCTATTTTTGTTACCAGACGCTGGAGGATGCGTGACATGTCATTAACCTTCAGCACTAGCTCTGCGCAAGAGGATTGTCAACAGATGGTGGCTCCGACTCTTCTCTCTGCTCTCCCCCCCCACTTCCTCTCCCTTCTCCGGGCGTCTTCTGGCAGAGAATGCGCGTTCGTTTCAAAGGGAAATTGACGTGTGACACAGACATTGTGGAATGCGAAGGCCGGAGCGAGTTTTCTTGTATTTATACTAGTGGACTACAGGAATTAAGTGGGGCAGAGTAAACCATCCGTGGTGTTCATCTGCAAACACAGGTCGACCTGTGCGGAAGTGACATTTGCGGCGGGAGCGTCGGGAAGGGATTGGAGCACTGGGCAGAAGAGTTCAAAGCCAGCTTGGACGAACAATTTGTTTCTAGCTATCTGCCTTTTAAAGTCATCACTTTGCCTTTTTCAGCTTTATTAATAGTGGAAGTCGATCGTAATTAGGATGTAAATTATCAGCTTCCCCCAAAACTTATCCTTGAAAAGAGGAAGATGATCCACTCCCCCAGCAAATATTTATAGGGTGCTTACAATATACGAAGCAGTATCACAAGCATTAGGGAAGCCAGGAATAAAACAAAGTGCTGGTCAGAAAGAGGCAGATCGCGAATGAGACAAATATAATATAGCTGTGATGGCTTCCCCGGGTGCAGAGATGCATCCGGGTTGCAAGTCCAGGGACACAAGGAGCCCCGTGGCTCCACAGTGCTCCAAAGCGTTAGTTTATTTTGATTAAAAAAAAAAATCTAAACTCTGTGTCTCAAAGCATATATTAAGGAAATAAATTTTCAAATACATCTCTTTCATTCAGCCTAGAACTGATTCCTTCATGTTTCTGCTAGTGAAAATTTCTCGTACTTTCAGCTTCACATCTAGGAGGCCCTAAAGCCCGGATAACCCGTCTCAGGGTCACTTCAGCCCCAGACTACTTTGTGTCCACACGATACCATATGGTTTTAAGAATGGTTTCAGTAATTCTGAACCTGACAGCAATCCAGCGTGCTGTCCCCACTTCGGGGAGGAGGAAGCGGGAGTCCTCTGGGATTAATCTATCAGCAACTTGTCGAAAGTCAGAGCTGATAAGTGGCAGATGAACTTCTTCATGGTTCCTGACACCAAATCCATTATTCTTTCTACTCCATTACATCAACTCTTTTTTTGTTACTAATAATTAAAAATGAGATGACCCAGGGACAGGATCTCTAGGTTTTGTGGCTCTCTACATCCTCTTGCTGAGGCTGTGGGAAGGGAGATGAGCAGTGAGGGTGTAAGCCGCGGGTGCTGCTGGCAGTGCCGGTCTGGAGAGGTGGGAGGGACAGAATACACAGCGTGACATCTGGGGACCTGAGGGAAAAGGGCTCAGACACTAACACTGGGGAACTCGGCTACGTCGGGAGAAAGAGATGATGACTATTCACACATCTATTGTGAACAATTTCAAGATTTTGCCTGGCCAGGAAGTTTTGGCACATATTTTATTTTCTGTTTTCTCATTCATGGCCTCAGCTTGCCTCATGACCTTGGACTTGCTGTTTTGACTTTTTTCTCCCATCAAGACTAAGCTAGCTAACTCTGCTGAAATGTTTGAGTCACCGTTTTAAACTGGACAGTGTGGTACTGTCTTGGACCATATCAAGGCTTAAGAAAAACAAGCAGGCTAGGATAAACATTAGTTGGCAATGCTAAATTCTTGGGTTGCTTACATGTATTTTACATATAATCTCTGTCATCAGACTGAACAGAACATTTGCCTATAGTAATTTCAGATTTAATTAATTAAGATCATATTCTGTATTCCAACACTTAAAAAACTAAATGGTTGAGACTAAGAAGTGATAACCCAAAGGAAGCCACAGCACGCTGCCAATTGTTCTTGGCAGGAAGCAGATGAGTCACCCTGAACGTGTGCATTCACGGCTGGGACAGTGGAAATGCTCGGCTCACTGAATAGGGTGGACGCCTTTGTCATTCAGTTTGTAAGAGGCCCGTGAAATGTAGAGACAGACCAGGAAAAGCCCCAAAGGAGACCATGCTTTCACAAAATTGATGCTAATCACTTTGGGGACAATGTGGACTGTTTCAAAATAATCAAAAGATTTGCTATGCCTTGAAAGAATTCATGAATGATTGATCCCAGGAGATCAGAGGTGGAGAAATCCTAAAAGTTAGACTGAAAAGGTAATATTGCCGGCAGGGTGCAAGATCTATTGCCAAGAGAGGAAGAACAGAGTTAGTTGCTGGTGTTGAAGTATGCAAGTGAATCTGGGTGTCAGGAAAAGGAGAACAGGGCTTCCAGTCCTTTCTGTGTAACTCTGCCTGGGTGTCATCTATCAGGCATCTCTTCCTGGAGAGAATATCTCATAAAAAGAGAAAAGGAAAGGTATTAAATTGATTTAACTTCCATGAATTGGCCCAGTTACTAGGTACTTAAACAGGTTAAAAGTTACGTGTGTCATAAGGAATACATGGGAAATTTCTGTAACCAGTGTTCAGTGTTGCTATGAATCTAAAACTTCTATAAAATTAAAACCTATTTTCTTTTTTAAAGAAAGAGGAAATATTGACAATATCAGGCCAGAGATTTAGCGCAGTGGTTCTGGTGCCTGCCTCACAAGCACAAGGTCCTAAATTGGGATCCTGGTAACCACATACAGTGCTGGGCGTGGTGACTCACGCCCACCAGCCATCAATACCACATACCACATTGTCAGGCGTGCTGGCTCACGCCTGTGATCCCAGCACTCGGGAGGCAGAGGCAGGAGGATTGCTGAGTTCGAGGCTTGCCTGGGCTACATAGTGAGCTCAGGGCCAGCCTGAACTACAAAGCGAGACCCTGTCTCAAAAAAAAAAAAAAATTGACAGTATCAGTGATCAAAACAGTCCTGGAGGACAGTAACAGGTTCAGTTTTTGTTCCTCATGAGTATGTAACTGGGAACAAGTTTGTCCTTCTGGGCCTCTGTTTCTTTATCTGTTGAAGTTCTGTAAATTATCCTCAAAGTCTTTTCCAGCTGGAAAATAGAGTGATTCATCTGAGGAGAAAGATCTGTGTATATACAACAGTTCCAGAGGAAAGCACAGTTTTGCCAACAGATAAATACCCTGAGTCATTTTGCCATTTCCCTCGGGAAATCTATACTGTGTTATGATAGATTTGCAATAACAGGTGATGGGAGGGAGCTCAGACTGAAGGAAATGATTATTGTGAGTGGGGGAGGGGCCACTTTGTGAGGTGCAGAAGGTTAGCAAGAAGGTTGTGCTGGGGGTTTCTTTCAGTGTAACTTTAGCCGTACAGTCCCCAGGGAGAGCCTAGATTTGTATTTTCTTATTCTACTTGCAACCAAGAAAATATTTGTTCAGTTGGGTCCTATTTATTAAAAGAGTGCTACAGAAATCCAGAACTGGAAAAAGAAAACGTGAGAAGCAGGTGAAAGGTTCTAGGGTTTGCTCTACATTGCGGCAGGAGGTATCCTCCCTGCTGTGCCCAGAAACACGGGCACGAAGCGCCAGTGAAGATGTGTTCAGCCCTCCCCCCACTGACACAATGGTGAATACTGCGAGAAAGTGGTGCCGTGTAATGAAACACCAGAGCCAAAGGGACTTCAGTAGACAAATCCTTGCTGCAATCTTGGACCATCTCTAAAAATTCTCCCAGTTCATCCTCTCAGACACAGAGCATCTGTTCGTGAGCCAGCAGGGCTTTCATTCAGAAGCACCACACTGCAGGCAGCAACACGGAAGAAAATCTTTTATCTCTGCTTTCAAAAAGCTCCATTAGGCAGATTCTTTGTCTTCTTTCAGAACAGACCCCTGCTTATTCCAGAGGAGGTATGTTCTTGACAGGTGCCCTTCCCACGTGTGCTGCATTGTAATTCAACCCCGTAACCTGACCCACTCCGGGACATTATCAGATTGGAGAGCTGAGGTACCCGCCCGAGGCCCCAAAGGTGACTGTCAGGAACTGAGCCCCGCTGCGCGGCTCTCCAGCGGCTCCTCCCCTCCCCGCCGCTCCGTCCGGGTTCCAGGTTAGAGCAGCGTGTAGAGACCTATCAGGTAGCACAAGAAACAGATGTTGGCTTATTGACTCAAACCTCCAAGGTTTCCAGTTATGAATACTGATCTTTGTGTGTTTATCTCGCATTTCCTGAGATGGGCTTGCTTTCAGATTATTTTTCGTGGTCTTTGATTTTGAAAATGTGCTCTAAGTTTTGGATCAGAGAGTCTGTGTACATTTGAATCATCTGAAAAGGCATCTTATGAATTAAGACGGAGGTCATTTTCATAGAGAGTCTGACTCAAAAATTCTGAGGCGGTGTGAAGATTTTAACTGATGTTTAATCAAACACCATGTCGCATATTCACAACAAACTGCTCTCACTTTAAGTGCACAGCTCAGTGCACGTATCTGTCTGGGTAGCTACCACCCAGATCAAGTTGTGGAAACTTTCTCATATCCTGGAATGTTTGCCTTGCCCCTTCCCAGGACACCTTTGCTCCATCCCAGCCCTCGCATGGCCACCATTCTGCACATCTCAAGCCAGCTGCTGCTTCAGAGGTCCAGATACTTTTTCCTTCACCTTTTGAAAATCAGTGCACTTCATACCATGGTCAGGAAAATACTCCTGCAAGTGTTGAGGCTGAAAATGGTGGTCTGTAATGTATAAACTTAATACTTTTGTCAAAGTAACCTGCTTGAGAGATTTAGAAAACCCCCAAACTCAGAGGTCCTGCTAGCCACCGGAGGAAAGGAAACTGTGGAACTGGATTGCAGGGTAATCCTGGGGATTGGATTGGTAATCCAGGGAAATGGATTGCCTGTGGTAATGGTTGTGTGATCGGTGGTGTCTCATGGAAACAATTTTGAGAGCAGGAAGATGTAGTGTCTGTCACACAGCTCTGTCAAGGTGAAGATGACTGTATAATTTTCATCCTGGTGCTTCAGGTAGGAATCTGCTAATAGTTAATATTTCTTGAGTGTCCTAATCAATTCACATCAAACTCTATTAAGATAGTTTTTCATCCCAGAAAACTAGTATCATTTCTTTTATAGGGATGGAATAATCCTGAATGCTTATTGAATACTTCTCATGTTTCACGCATTGTACTAGGGGATTTAAGTGGACGCTCTCCCTCAAATTCAGACATCAGTAAAGCAAACTAAGCAGTAGCTAGCCTTTCCAAGGCTGGTAAGACGGCTTGTGGGATTTGGACCTTAGTCTAGTCTCATAGGGATCTTAATATCTTCACTTCTGTGCTATGCAGATTTTAGAGAGAAATAAATTCATTTATTTTAGCATGGGAAATCTCATGTCTTGAGATCATTCAACTCCTCAGTTTTAATTGAAGCCTGTTGATGTATATTTAGTGTTCTAAGCACTCATGTTCCTCAAAATGAATAAACTGTCAAAATAGAACTTTCAAGATTAATTCATAAAATAGCACTCTGCATTGCACACAAGAATCTTGTGGATTTGGTCCTTTTCTGAATGGGTCCCCTATGGACTTTACAGCTCTGGGTACCACAACAAAGATTAAGTCTCAGAACTTGAAAACCTAAGGAAGTAATTGGCTCAGGACAGTCAGGGTATTCCTAGCAAACTTATTTCCATTGCTAATCAGTTTCCCTCTGCTTTAATCTCTTCAGCCCCACAGAGTTTCTTTTGTAGTTAGATAATCTATTTTTTTAACTTAAAAATGCCAAAGGAAAAATTCAGATTTGAGAGAAAAATTTTCTTTTTACTTACTTTTGTCCCTAAAATATATGTGTTAGGATTGTAAATACTAGAATTTAAAGGTTTGATTCCAGTGTTTTATTGGTTGTACTATAAATTTTCAAGGGAAAAAAATCATCTCAAGGTTGTTTTTCTAGACAGGCACAAGTTCTACCTATGTCCATAAATAATTCCGTTTCCTTTGGTTTTTATTTTTAGTAAGCAAAATCCGAGCATACTGTTACAAATGGACTGATCAATACCAGTCTTCCTTTGTTTTGCCACCACATTTCAGCACAAAGCACACCTGATATTTGTTGGCTATATCTGTTATTAGGCACAGGAAAGGGATAAACACTGCTTTCATTCTAATGCCTTCTGCTAGATTTAACTTTGTGCTTCATTCATATTTCTAGTATTCATCAGTATAAAAGGCAATTTGATCTCAATGTCAGAAATACTTCTGTCGCACGGGAATACTAATTTTTATTGATTTATGTGGGTTAAGGAAAATGCACTATGGTGGTCTGAGAAATAGTAACTCAGGTTATCAGGCACATTTGGAATTTATTAATTATTATTAATAAGGAATTTATTAATGATAAACTTATTTATCATTTCACTAAAATATATGCTCCATTTTTATCTTTGATCATTTCTATATTCCTGTTACCTGGAACACAACAAGTATGAATATTTATTGAATGAATTTGCCTGTCCATCCATTAATCTATCCATTCACCCATGCTTACTACCTCACCTTAGCTACAGCACACATGTGTTTAGGTGCATAGCAAGGATAACCTGCCTGCTACAAGATGACTGGAAAACAGATCTCCTGCTTTTTCAATTTGGACAGCTCAAAATCACATTAAGTACTTAAGTGATGATTCTTGTATGGATCATGTGTGTGGCTACTTATTACTGCTTATTTATATAAAAGCAGTTTAGGATAAATTTTGCTCAGTAGTACGAGTTTGTTCTTTTAATTCTAGATTTCATTTATGAGAATACTGATTGATCTGTTGTTTTCAGTAACCAAGGAGATTATTTGCCCCTGAATCAAACCTGAATTGGCAAAATGGATAGTTAAGGAGGAATGAGGAAATGCATCCTTAAGGACTGCGTCTCCTTGTAATGAATGTTTGAGATCAGCTGGGTTAAAGGAATGGGGGAAATATTGATAAAGAGAACTTTTGTGCCGTTCTGTCTGATCCAGGCTCCCCTCCCTGCAAGTGGTGGTGCAGACCCTGTTCCTTCTCCGCTACTGCATGTCTGTCATATCACAAACCCATAGAGATGGATGGCCTGGCTGGGACATCATGGGACAGTTTTGTTGGTTTGGTTAGTTTTGTTTTTTCAGTACTGGGGATTGAACCCAGGAGTGCTTTACAACCGAGCTACACACCTAGACTTTTTAAACTGTTTTATTTTGAGACAAGGTCTTGCTAAACTACCCAGGCCATACTCAAACTTGTGACCTCCCTGCTTTAGGCTCCCAAGTACCTGGGTTTACAGGTGTGTGCCACATGCCAGCTCCATGGGGCAGTTTTGATGATTACCTCTGGCAGTGCTTGGCCCTATACCTTTGATTCCATAACATTCCTTCTCCTGCTTCTTCATGAGGTTTCACTGCTAGAAAGCTCTAGAATCCCCTGCCCCATGGTAGACGCCACTTTTGTTTCTGAATACAATGTTCTACACATTCCCCTAAAATGAGTGTATTCTCAGCTGTACTAACCAATTCTGCTCTCAGTGAACTGGAAGTGACCAAGACTAGACAAGGGGGTCAGAAATTTGATAACTCCATGCCCTGTCTGGTTGTCATTGAAGCCATGGTTGCCATAGAAACCAGGATATGATTAAATCTCACATCTCATTTGCAAATTCCAATGGGTCTTCAATGCTAGTAGAATTAATTATCCTAATAGCTGAGAGACATAATCTTATAGGACCTTGCTGCCATAGTCAGTAAATGCCTTGAAAAGCCAAATCTTCATGGACCATTCAAGTTAATTAATACTGAATAGTAAATGCTGCTAAATATGCAGGGTCTTGTGTGTGGCAGGATTCCATTTTATCCTTGCTCAGAGGTCAGCTCAGTAGATTTGCATGCACTAGACATGTAAACCACAGTGACAGAGTAAATGCTGTTTACGAACTAGAAGGTAGGCACATTGTCACTGTAGAGTGGTGTTTTAGTACGTGAGTAAGTTGAATGGACTTCAGCTTCACTTTATTGGCTCTGTGGAAATTTTGTTCTTAATGTGTGCAGAAAAAGCATCTCCTCTGGGCCTGATGCTGCCTGTAGGCATCAGTATCTTAGTTACATTTCCATTCTTGGTACAAAATACCCATCACTCTCAACTTCAAGGAGGAGAGGTTTCTTTTGGCTTACAGTTTCAGAGACTCCAGTCCAAGGCTGCGGCTCCGTGGCAGGAAGGCAATGGTGGTAGGAAGCGACAGGGAAAAGCCCGCTCAGCCCGCGGCAGCCTGGAAGCACAAAGTGGGGGAAGAAAGTGGGAGGGAGAGAGGACAAGGCCAGGGATGAGAACACACCCCGTGAGGTCCCCCCACGGCCAGACTCCTCCAAGCAGGCCCTGTTTCCTACTGGCACATTGGATTGCGATCGTGTCAGTAGATTAACTCACTGAGGACTTCAGCTCTTCCATGATCCACTTACCTTCCAGAAGCCTCACCTCTGACCACAGAAGACTTTCAGTGGCCATTTTCTAAACCATAGTGTTCAGGTTTTATCTTTAGTGGGATGGAACACCGTACTGGGCCCAAAGTTACATTCAGAAAGCTCCCAGTGTTACATGTAAGACTAGCTCAGGGCTGTAGCCTGGTTTGTTATTTAATAAGTGGTGTCACCTGAAACAAGTGCCTTATTCTTTCTGAGTTTCTGTAAAATAAGAGTAAAAATAGTACTTGTTTTATCAGGTTAAATGAGGTAATGCATTTTTCATGCTGGGCTAGGCACAGTACCTGGAATTCAGTCCATGCCAAACAAATATGTTATTATATTTCTGTTCTTATTCTAGTACAGAGTTTGAAAGAGGAGCAAGGGCAGAGAAAGCAGAAGATAAGAGAATTTTAAGAAAGGTATTTGACAAATTATAAATTTCCAGTCCATATATATTGGACGATATTTATTGGACAATAACTCTGTACCATGCCTTGATCTATGCATTTGCCAGAAAGTAATGGTTGGGTCTTTCCATCTTTGTAGATCACTAACATAAGCAATAGAGAATGAACAGATAATAACATAAAAATGAATAGATATGGGCCGGAGATTTAGCTCAGTGGTTCTGGCTCTTGCCTCGCAAGCACAAGGGCCTGACTTCGATATCCAGTAACCACATACAATGCTGGGCATGGTGATTCACCCACCAGCAATCAATACCACATACCACAGTGCTGGGCATGGTGGCTCATGCCTGTAATCCCAGTACTTGGGAGGCAGAGACAGGAGGATTGCTGATTTCCAGGCTTGCCTGGGCTACAATAGTGAGCTCAGGGCCAGCCTGGACTACAAAGTGAGACCCTGTGTCAAAAAAACAAAACAAAACAAAAAAAACAAAAGAATGAACAGATAATAAGTGAGTTTGATAAACATCATCAAAAAGATTTTACTGCAGTTAAGAAGAATTAGGAGCACACAGAAGTTAGAATAGACATAGCATTCTGTCATAACCAAAGTCAAAAGGACTCCACTATTCAGACTGTGAATTCTTAACATGATTGGATTTGCTTCTTGAGAGAGCACTGGACACAAAACATTGGCTGAAAGTTTACTCTGTGCCCCACCATTTTTTAAGGGCATCATTTCATCCTTTCTAAAATTCTTATAACAGGTAAATATTATTACTCTCCCCATTTTATCAAAGAGGGACCTGAAGAATAGAAAAGTGAAATAAATTGTCAAAGGTCACACAATCAGTCAGCCCCAGCTCTATTCATCACTGAGCTACACTAGCCCTAAGAGCAGTGAGTTAGAGTATAGAGAACTCCATTCAAATCTGGACTACCAGCCATGCCTTTCAAAATAACATATGCTTCATTTCTAGACATTTCCAGGTCTCTATTTCTTTTTCTTTTTCTTCTTCTTCTTCTTCTTTTTTTTTTTTTTTTGAGACAGGGTCTCACTTTGTAGTTCAGGCTGGCCCTGAGCTCACTATGTATCCCAGGCAAGCCTCGAACGCAGCAATTCTCCTGCCTCTGCCTCTCAAGTGCTGGGATTACAGGCATGAGCCACCATGCCCAGCCAGTTCTCTATTTCTTGAGTCTAAATACTTTTCAGGTAAAATATCCATTACTATAATCATACTTGCTTTATTTTTGTCATCTATTGATAGATAAAATTTTAAAAATAATTGAAAATTACTACATGACTTTAAATTTAGTATTCTTTCAATACTGGGGATTAAATGTAGAGCTTTTCACATGCTGGGAAAGCATTCTATCACTGAGCTATATATCCTTGAATTCTAAAATTTAAAAAAAATTACATTAAAATTGTTTTATTATCATCTATGTCAATGACTTCTACTTATAATTTTTATTCATAGAGCTGATATGTGCTCTGCTCAGTACACAAGTGGACTCACTAACACTTTGCAGATATCAATAGTGTACCAGGGTTTGTGGCCCATAGGGAGTATCTTTAAAATAAACTCTTAAAACCGTTTTGTGGTTGACTTGAAATGGAGATGGATAACATAATCTAATGAGAGGAGGAAGAAAGAAAATTTTTGTTTGTATGCATTTTCTTAAATTGTTTCTTTTAAACAGGAGATCTTAGTTGAGAATTCTTTCATTTGAAATTTTGTCAGGCCAGAGAACTTGTAACTAGTACATTTGTAAAGAGTAGAGTAGTTCATAAAGTTACGGGCTAAGATTTTTTATTTTTGAGACAAGGTCTTGCTTTGTAGTTCAGGCTGGCCCTGAGCTCACTATGGAGCCCACAGAAGCCTCGAACTCAGCAATTCTCCTGCCTCTGCCTCCTGAGTGCTGGGATTACAGGCATGAGCCACCATGCCCAGCATTGTGGTATGTGGTACTGATTGCTTCAGGGTATGAGTCACCACACCTGGTATTGTATCTGGTTACTAGGATAGAACCAGGGACCTTGCGTTTGCTAGGCAGGCACCGGAATCACTGAGCTAAATCTCTGGCCCAGGGCTAAGACTCTTAAGCATGATGGCTCAGTGATTATTCTGTATGCTTTAAACTGCATAACTTTCTGAGCCTCCAATACTTTTTCTTGAAATAGGAATCATCATCATCATTATTTCTTGGGATTATGATGAAAAAGAAATGAGATATTACAAGTAAAATGCTCAGAACAATACCTGGTACATTCTCAACACTTGGGATATTCACAATTATTATTAATAAAGAAACAAGTCACTGATATTTTTTGCAATTACATGAAAGATGGATTTTCAGAAAAAAAATGATACAGGCGAGTATTTGATTTTGATTATGGCCTTTCTCGCTAGATGCAACAAGACCTCAGGTGAGTTATCATCAGAATTATTTCCCACCCTTAAGCTTTCTGAATAAAAAGGAGAAAATAACAGTAATTTGTGATAGGGAAAAAAGCTTTTAAGAACCAAAGATCAAGGTGGGGAAGTTGGAGCATTTTCTGTAGCGAGGAAGAGTAACACATATATTAATTTATATTTTCTATTAGCAAAGAGTCAAGGAAATCAGGACAAAGAGGCAAAAGAACCAAGGAAAGTGGAAACAAACAGTGGGAAAGATGAGCCGCAGTTATGACAGGTGTGTGGCAGAGCTTGCCTGGTGGGCTGCAGGAGGCATCTGATAGGGACAAGGCAAGATGGCGCATGATGCTTCTGTTTGCTGCTGCCTGTGTCCTCCTGAGAACAGGTCTTCCGCACTGTTTTCCTCCAGGGTCTGTATGTCGGCTGGGGGTGGGGCTGGGGTCGAGCCTCTGTAACAATGGCAAGAGTTTGGACTTGTTATTTATGTGCCAGGTATGATTTTCATTGTTTCCAAAAGTAAATTATTCCCATCTTACAGATGTAGAAACTGCAAATTAAAAACATTAAGATCACTCAATACATCAGTAATAAAGACAGAGGTTTCTGCGTGTTTTTTGTCTGGATAGCTCTTGAAGTTTTAAATGTTCAACCTTCTACTATCAGGAAACTACCAACTAGAACAGTTCTTGTGCTAGTATAACTGAGGATATATAGGTTTTTTTTTTTCTCATTTTGGTAGTATGTACCAGGTTTTTAAAAGATGTCAGAGATAGGCATCAAAAGCTACAAATGTGGCATTTGATAATTTTCAGTTAATTATGAGTGGCATTTGTTTAACATTTAGATAATTTGAAGAGAAGTTATTAAGTATTAGCATCAGCAAAGGTTTCTCTAAGCTTCTAGAGCCATGAATTAAAGTAAATAAAAGTTCCTTGGTTAGGAAAGAGCACCCAAAAACCTTTGCAAAGTTGTTCAACTTGGCTTTACTTCTTATATACTTGGGAACTTGCCCAGTTTTAAGGTAATGGTATTGAGAGATGATAGTACGGAGAAATTACGGAGTTCTGATTAAATCTTCTTGTAGAAAGGCTGAAATTATAAGGGAAGTTAACCATGAACCCCAGTGGTAAATTAAGCAAAAGTAATAATTGAGTAGTAACTTTCAATTCTCTAGCATTTCTCATTGGTCTTTTACAGAGAGTAAATAGCCTAAGTCGGTGACACCAAAACTTTTAGAGATCAAATGCCAAAATGCAGCCCCAAACCCACTTATTTTTCACAGAGGAATTGCCAACCTTACAATTAAACCCAAATGTGGAGGTTTTAGTTTAGAGAAAACAACACATACATTCACATTTTTTTCACCACTGGCCTAAGTGGTGCAGAATGAACGTATTTGTTCTGCACTTTAGCATAATATGTCTTACAGATGTTTTAAAAAATGTAAGGTATTGATAATACAGATATTAGTTATACATAAAATTCATTGGGATTAGGAATTAAAAAATCAATTGCTTAGTAACCTGGCTAGTTTCTGATATTTATCTACTGATAACAATAAGCATTTTGAGAAGTTGGTACCTTGTCACACCCACAAAGATCTGTAGTATGAAGCTGGAAACAATGCTAGATATAAAAAAGGACATATGGATAGATTCTACAATTCAAATTTTATTTTTCCTTTGTTTCAAGTTTTATTTTAAAATCACTAATCTTAGCACTGGCTTCTATTTTTCTTGACCAGGCAAGAGAAAATGGGGAGTTTAAAGTCAGAGTGGAGCAAGGTGGGCATTTGGAAATATAGAAAAGGGAATATTTACCTCTGGACAATAAACCCAGCTTGGTTTTCCCCTTCTGAGCACAGCATCTCTCAGCTCTCACTGCCTAACTCATTTCTTTTCTTTCTTTCTTTTTCTTTTACTATTTTTGAGACAGGATCTTGCTATGCAGCTCAGGCTGGCCTTGAACTTATGTGAACCCTCCTGCCTCAGACTCCAGTGTCGGGATTACAGTTTACACTATCACACTGGCTGTGCTTTTTTTTAAATTTTAGTCCATGTTTTCTGTACATAATGATTACTTTCATCGCAGGGAGATGGTTCATGTACGTGAAACATCTTCATTCTTTTTTTTAATCCTCATCCCTCCATATCTTTGTCTTTTTCTTTTGAAAAAGATCTATTTCTGTGTTCTATTGTCTTTCATTTTAGTCTATGATTTATTTATATTTTGAATTTCTTACATAAGAAAAATTGTGTGACAATTAAGCATCTATGTCTGAATTATTTCATATAACATTATGGGTTTATGATACATTTGTTTTCCTGCAAATGACTCAAGCTTATCATTGTGTATGGGACCATAGTACTCCATTGGGTATAAATGCCACTTTTGCTTTGTCCATTTTTCTGTTGATGAACATGGAGGCCACATCCAAGATTTAACATTCTGAATTACACTGCTATAACATGGGTATGATGAGTCACAGTAGTAAGATGTCCTTTCAGGAAGATACTGAGGAGCGAAGGGTAATAGCTGGGTCAAACTGAATTTCTTTTTAGTTTATTTATTTATTTATTTATTTTTTGAGACAGGGTCTTGCTTTGTAGTTCAGGCTGGCCCTCGGCTCACTATGTAGCCCAGGCAAGCCTCGAACTCAGCAATCTTCCTGCCTCTGCCTCTCAAGTGCTGGGATTACAGGCGTGAGCCACCATGCCTGGCACTGTGGTATATGGTATTGATTGCTGGTGGGCATGAGTCACCACACCCAGCATTGTATGTGGTTACCGGGGATCTAACTCAGGACCTTGGGCTTGTGAGGCAGGCACCGGAACCACTGAGCTAAATCTCCAGCCCCTTCTTTTTAGTTTTTAAGGAAATTTTTATTCTGATTTCCATAGTGATCACACTAGTTTATATTCCCAGCAACAGTGTAGAAGTGCTCCATTTGTCTTGCAGCTTCTCCAGCATTTGTTTCTGTGTTGATGCTACGATAGAACCTCACAGTTGCTTTAATTTGTGTTTCTCTAATGGCCAAAGACTTTGAAACTTTTTCTCTGTATTCATTGGTCATTTATACTTCCTCTGTATTCATTCCATTTGCTCATTTCTGACTGGATTTCTTATTTTGGGGCGGGGGTTCTAGATATTAGTTTTCTGTCCAAGGACTAGTTGACAACCTTTTTCCCAAAATGTGGTTCTGAACATTTAGTTTTCTAAGAGCACTTTCCTCTGTCCCCGGTGAAACCAGTCAGTGTCAGTGATGCTGCAAATGGATCCCTTTCATTCCTCCGCAGGGCTACGAGGGCAAGACGTCCCTATAAGCAGGTAATTCAGCTGTAGTGGTCAGTTTGACTCAATTGGTGGGGGACGGATTTCAGTCTCCATGTTTTAGGGAGGGGCACGTGGCAGCAATGGAGCACTGTCCTCAGTAATTCCATTGCTTGTTGGTGATTAAAGTGAGCACCCGACAGTTATCCATGGACTGCACACATAAATTTCTCAGCTGACCTCTAGTTAGCAGATTATCTCTGAGCAAGGAGCCATTCGGCAGGTATTGATGCACCACTTATAAACCAAGGTATGTTTCTTTCGTAAGTAGGTGACTAATTCGCTCGATGGGATGTTTCACATCTGCACACACTTTTCCCTGTACTTTGGGACATTTCATGGCATTGCTAGACTAAACTGTTGGTGGATCAAGGAGTCTTGGTGCCTTGTTTCCTTTGTTTACGGTACATACTAGCTCATTTCTGTGAACATAGATGGAATTTATGACTCTTTCAGTGGTATCACCACATGCCATTGCTTTATAGGAATGCAAATGTCAAAGATAGCTGGAGTATTAAATACTGCTGGGCCACAGTGGCAGGCCGGCCAGACAGACTTTTCCATCAGCATTTGGACTGTTTAACTAGACAACCAAACCCTCTGGAGAAAGTAGAGATCAACTCCTAACTAGCAATGTGCATGTGCAAGCATACATATTAAGAAAAAAAGGCAGGAGGAAAGAACCATATGTTTTGGACCAGGTGCTTCAGGCTTTGAGACCTAAGAGTTTCAGCCTTGATTTCCAGAGCAGGTAACAAACATTTATTGTACAGAACAGTTTAAATACACTGGCCTCTTCCCATCTGCGTTTGAAAAAGGACTCAGGACTCTTCTAGCCACACTGCCAGGAAATCTAACCAAGAAGGCCAGCTGTTTCTTCAGAGACCAGCCTTTTTTAAGGCCCAAGAATGAGTCCGTATAATCACAATCACCTGGAAGGAAACTGCAGACAGAGCTGCTTTTGTTCATCATTTGAAACCTTGCAGAGGAAATGCATTACTCTCCTAGCTCCACTCCTTGAAATAAAACAGCTTGGTATACTCTTGGCTGCACTGAATAATCATAATTTTCTGAAAAATGTCACTTTGATTTTTATGAACGTATGAAAGTCAAGGCTAGCACCTTGCTGTGTCCTTCATTTTATGAGGACACTTATATCTTGAACTCCTTTCATTATTGAGAGCTAAAGAGAATAGACACTTCCAATCTAATAGAAATCCTATGTGTGCTGAAACTTTATTTCTTTTTAAAAAGTATTTCTCTGATGGAATTCATCATGAGAAAATTCATAACCTTATGAAATGTGGTCTGATCTCAGAATTTCTGAAGGAAGGTGCTAATCATCTTTAGTGCTCTTGAGTTCTGACGGACCAGTTCTTTTGTTGTATTATCTCAGGCTGGATTGGTTTATTTGCAGAGAACTTTGTGCAAAGGGGACAGGAGGAAAGGAGAGAATAAGTATTTTTTAAAACAGCAGGGAATCTTCTTCTGAGCCTCATGGTTGGATTACACATCCTAGGAGCTTTGTGTCTGATAAAATCCAAGGGGAAGCACATATGTTTTGCTTTTCTGTCCAGATAAAGGGTTTTCCTTTGAGTATGATATGGAGCTACCAGCCATGATAATGCTTCGACTTTGTTTTTTTGGGGGGGGGCAATAACTGATGTGCTGACTCATGTTTTCTCAACAGGTCCAATGTGAGACCAATAGGGTAAGTTTCTGAGTTGGCTGTATAGAGGAAACTTTGCAGTTTGGCTCAGGAATAGAGGAAAGTTGAACAGCCTGAAATCTTGACCCTGACCTCATTAGCCTGTATTCCCCTCCACTGGAATAATTATGCAGTGATTTCACCTGTAATGTAGGCCTAATTCTGGAATGACTCCAATTTCACTTCTCAAGGTTGTAGAAATACAGGATAAAAAATAGGCTGCAATCTCTCCCATTTTTTTTAATGTATCAAGCTCATTCTTTTCCAGCATAGAGACTCAGGCCCAAAATCTTCTGATTTTCTTCTATTTCCCCCCATTACCTCTGCTTTTAAAACAGATATATATTAATTCTGTGTGAAAAGAATACGTGAATCCAAGATCAGAAAGGGTTAGGTTTGAATTTCAGCTTTGCCATATGTAGGCTATGAAATTTTAGGGAAAATTTCAGGCTTTTGGATGCCTTCTTCATACCTTTGTAGACTTGAGGTCTGGAAAAAAACAGCTTGATATCCAGAGAAAGTTTGAGTTTATCCTATTTCCTTAATCTCCTAAAGCCTAAAAGTACTCATATCTACTCTGTAGGGTAGTGATGGGAACTAAGCACTCTCTGCCTCATGACTTCCTAAGGGTTAACTGGAGTTGAAGTGTGAAAGTTTCCAGTACTCTGACTGGAGCACAGTAAAGGCTACATGAATATTAATTTCCTTGTTCATTCTCTTGGCAGTTTTGTAAAGGTCAGAAACCCTTTTGTTTTTCCAAGAGCTAAGCTTTCTACACATATTGTCAATAAGCTTTTAGAATCAGGGAACCAGAATAGGTCAGGACTCTTACCTCTCTTGCTTGAAAGAAGATTCTATAGGGTGCCAAAAAAAATGTGGAAACATAGGGAAATACATATAGGTAGTTTATGGATCATACTATATAATATATACCATGTTAGCTGTGTTGTTTACATTCCGATGCATTGTGCCAAACTGCAAAGAGTATGGTCACAATGTTGCTTCTCTGTCAGTCCCGGCAAAGGTATTGAACCCCATCCCCTTGGTGAAGTGGGGTGCGGCCACCATCCAGTGGAGTCACACTAAACAACTTACTCTTAGTCCACCACCAACAGGCATTATTTAGTACTTAAAATGCAAGCATTTGCCTGTGCTTCAAAACTTTATGGCCACCATGTAGTAAAGGTTCAGCATTTGAATAAGATGAAGAATCCCTAGAGAGACATTTATTTTCTTTCCTATATTGCAGAGGAAATATGGTCACAGAAACGCTGATCTCTTGGAGACATGAGGGAACACATCCACGACTTGTATATACCAAATTTACATAAAATTAGTGCTTTCCTCTTTGTTTCTCTTAGGCTGGTGAATTACTGAGGGCTCTTACAAATTCACTTCAGTAGTTAAAGTTTGGATGAGTGAAAGGCGAAGGAAAAAGAAGGCTTCTCCAGAGGCAGGAGAAGATCTGAGAGTGTGATGTTCTAGAACAGAGTGAAGAAGGGGGCTCAAGAAGGAGGAAGTGGTCAGCTATGCCAAGTACTGCTGATAAAATAAATAAGATGAAGACTGGAAACTAAGCATAGGGGTGGCGACATCACTACCGGAGGTCATAAGAACAGTTGTTAGTATTGAGGTCAAAGATTTATTGCCATGGATTTAAGACAGGGTGAAAAAATAATACACTGATTACAGAGAATTCTTTTAAATTTGTCATTCATTTATAGTGCTCCAGTTAAAGTAAGACAGTTTATTAAAATAATTATATCTGTCCACATTCTGTTTGTTGTAGAATCAGTGCTGTCTCTCTGTAACATTACATTACAAAGAATACAGGTGCCCAGAGCAACATATGAAATACAAGGCTCTGATGGCTTCCAAGGTCTCTTCAACTGAGTAATTCTGGTGGGTTAACATTTCCATGCACTTCCCACTAGATTGTCCTCATGATAGCTCTTATATTCTTTGTGCTTGTGAAAGTGAGGCCATATATATATATATATATATATATATATATATATATATATATATATATATATATATAAATGCATACACACACAAATTATCTCAGTGTATAATATCCAACAAAGCAAAAGTGAGGGTCAAGTGACTTGATACAATAGCACTAGAAGAGAAGTCTTATTAAGGATAGGTATGTCTAGTTGCCATCTAATGTATCTTGCTAGATGAGATATTATATTTAGTACTGGGGATTGAACCCAAGGCCTTTGAATTGAACTACATACCCAGGCTTTTTTTCACCTCATTTTGAGCACAGTCTTGCTAAGGTGCTAAGTTGCTTACACTGGGTTCAAACTTGTCATCCTAGGTATGCACTAGCATGTCCAAATCTAAGCCCTACTACTTTTTAAATTTTTTTAATTTTTTTGGTAAAAGAGATTGAACCCAGAACCTTATGCTTGTGAGGCAGACACAGCACTACTGAGCTAAATCCCAGGCCTTAAGTCTCATTATTTTAAGGCCTGTACCTCAGAATATCCTCACTTGAGAATAGCTTCCTTCTTAGAAGGACTCTTTTAAGGTGTATTTTCACACATTCTCTCAGGAGGCGACTTCACTTACATAACTTGCCTACTAAGAAAGTTCTTTCTTAAATCCTGTTGAAAACGCTGCTGAGGAAGCTGTCATGTTATTGAAACGGAACATTATTTCTCCACTTATACTGTATGCACTTAGGTGTATTTCTGCAAACATGTCAGTCTTTCTCCCAAGTGCATTTTTTTTCAGATCACAGTGCATTTTTTTTAAACACAACCCATGGTGTTCTGTTTTATGTTATCGTAATGCTGACTGCTCTGTGGAAGTGGGTCCTGCAGTGTAGGAAGCCTGGTTATAATCAACAGATAAATCTGTTTTCTGGAAACTGTACATTCCGTAGCAGCCCCAGCATGTATGATTCTTAAATAATCTCTTTGTTTATTCCCCTAACAGAAGACAGTCCAGTCAACTAGTTTATTCTTCCAACATTGCAAGGAGCCTCCCATGCATTTTCCAACTTATACTTTGTTTTTGAGCTGCCCCCGTAAAAGTTCAGTGTGCTTTGGATGTGTCATCTCTTATTTCTTCAGGGTCACCGTGCTGGGAGAGAAGGTCACCTAAACAGTTCTCGGGTTTCATTTGGGGAAATTCCGGCCCTAGCCCGGCTTGGCTCTCTAAGTTCACCTACCCACCCACCGCAGCCTGCTGTTGTCGCAGCTGTTGCTGAGCATAGTGCCCATTTCTTTCCAACCAGCTGGAGTTTCCTGTGTTACCCAGATGCTTTTTCTTATTGCTACTCAACTGGGTGTTTTTCAAAATTTTTTTTGCTTTTCTACGAAATGAATCGCAACAGTCTCAGCTTCACAGGCTTTGGGACACATACCTCTTAGGTTTCATAACTTCGAAAACTCAGCCGTGGAGCTAGTGGTAAACCTTCGGAGATGCCAAACGTCTCACTTGGCTCAACCTCTATGCTTTGGCGGGCTTCTCCATGGAATAGGGGAATGAATGAGAAATCGGAATAGGTTAAAGAAAATCGTTTCTGTTGTGCTTCCCCATCCCAATGGTATCATAACAGAGACCCGGTGAGACCGAGGGAGGAGGCAGCATCGGAGCCTTGACGCCAACTCCCTTGCCTTAAAATACAGAGTGGTAGTGACTTGCCAAAGATCAGAGGCTACTTCATCGTGCCGTTTCCTTGTATAATAATTTTGATACATTTGATTAAGGGTGGAGGGGATCTTGAAGTGATAAACAAGGAGTTCCTTTTCACAATGAAATATTTATTGTAAGTATTTATCCTAGGGATCTTTGAACATTTGTGTTTTAAGGCAGTCATTTTAATGTGGTCTGAACTTTCTCACCTTGCTAGAAGCCTGTGTTTTGATAAGATAGAAATATTTATTTATATTCTACCTGTGTAAACACTTATTCACATGTATGTGGTTTATTTCTATTAATAGTTCCCTCATCTTAGAAGCAGTAGAGAAATGTAACTGAGTTTGTAAAAACTAAACCTGAATTGGTAAAGTAAGGGACTGTAGTGTATGCTACATGGCATTTGAAATTGAATAATTCATGTCTGATATAAGCAGCAGGAATATACAGTGGTACACTTTGATCTCTTCATGAAAGCCATGGCAAAAATGGTACTGTCTTGAAAGGAAAAAAAAAATATATCATTAAAAAAAATATGTCCTCACCTTTTACTCTTCTCTTTCTGGCTGAAAAAAATACAGAGATCATGTTGGTCTTTTCTCTTTTGAATCCTGTGATGTAAAAATGTTTCTGCTGTTTTCTCAAGGTGAAACTCACTGTTTTTGTTCTGATGGCCTCTTAGAGATTTTGTGTCTCTTGCCAGATTTGGACCAATGTGCATCTGCTATAACTTTTAGCTGGTTGGCTACGACTACAGTGTCTAAAAGGAAGGAGAGCTGGACTTTGTTGATGTTTCCCCTACCTCCCTTTAATCAAGTTACTTGCCAGCAGTTAATATTGTGCATTCTGGCATCAGATCACAGAGGTTGGGATCCAGGCGGTATCTTTTGTTAGCCAAGCAATCTGGGGCTGCTCATTCAAATTATCTGGGCCTCATTTGCCCATTTTTAACAACATAGATAATAATCTTTGAATATGATACAGAAAGAAAATAAAAGAGCATGTATAAAGGGGGGAGGAGGGGGGAGTGGGTAGGGACATGGGTAAAAATGAGAATTAACTTGTGGCATATACTGGTACAAATTTCCCAATGTTATATGTGATTTTGAGATGTATAGAAATTGTACCAATAAAGAATTCAATTAAAAAAATCTTTGAAGCTCCTCCCTCACCCTCAGAATTATTGGGAAGCTTAGATGAGATAAATTATGGTGAAGTTAAGCTATCTTAATAATAGCTATTGCTATTATTATATATGAAATTAAGTTTTTTTTTAACTTTGAGGGGGACAGAAGAGAGAAAGATCAGAGTGCCTAGACTTACTGAGAGGTACACCTGAACAGAACCGAGGGGCCTCGGGCACAGTCTGGACAGGTGTTCAGAACTATTCTGTAAGCATATCAGTCAAGGAGTTGTTATTCTATCCTGTTCTTTTGCCTTTTAAAGGACTAAAAGGAAGGCCCATTTTTATCCACTTAAGGATATCTACTGGCTAGAAAATGTCTGACCATAGTCTCTTGGTGAACAAAAATAATCATTCTTTATTCATATTCTAACTTCCTCGCCAGGAAGTAAAACAATGCAACAGACAAAAACCTTTTGTCCAGAGTGAGTTCAGCCTAGATAAACACATAAATAGACTTGTGCCCAGTTTTCTTTCTTCCTTTCCACCTTTTGTAAGAGTGAATAAGATTGTAGGTCTAAGTCCCTGTTTCCCAGGGTAGAGGGTCTTTGTGTATGTAAATCACCTACTGGCCCTTAAAATGGCCACTTTCAAGATATTTTTCACTTCATACTAATTTTCTCAAAACTCATGTTAATGAAATCACATAGTATGTGGTCTCTTATGTGGGACCTTCTTCAGGTTTTGGGAGGACTTTGCCATCATGGCTTATGCGAGGTATTGAGTTTATAAATTTCTAGGGTATCTTCTTTCTGTCCAGAGATGAAACTATGGACAGAACTGTTTCTGTTGGAATTCTCCAACAAAATTACACACATTTAAATACATTAGTAATGAATTATTTGGGTAAATTAGAGGTTTATGGCTTCTGCTGGAACAATGTAGGACTCTTGTAGTTGTGGTGGTAGTGGTGTCTGTTGGGCAGAAGATGAGATCTCGCTCACACCCCAGTGTTACATCTCAGAGTTTTTCCTATCCTCAAGAGCCAGTTGTTAACACATCAGGAGACCCATTCATGAGGTTGGGTGAATTGGTAGTGCAGTCCTCTATTTTGCTGAACAATAGTTCTTCACATAAATACATTAGAAATTGTTCAGTAGTGTATTTTATAGATGTAGTGCAAATTATGCTGCTGCACATTTGTGTTGTTTCTGGTTGGCATTTATTATAAATAAAGAGATTATGTCAGTAGTCTATGTTTCAGTAATCTTTCTATGGATATGCCTCTATTTGCTTTGGATAAATACCTAGGAGTGAGCTGCAGCTATTTTATCTGAAAATTAACTATTTTATTAGACGAGTATCTTTTTAAAAAGATTTTTATATTGAACAGCTTTTAATTCACTAATTACTATCTAATCCAGGTCACACCAGGATGGATCATCAATTTTCACAAAGGAATTTGCTTAAACATTATAAAATAAGATATAAAGTCAAAACAAAACACAACATAAAACTCACAGTTCAATAAAGTATTATGAAGTATTGTCTATGTAACTACCATGGCAAGTCAAAAAACAGAGATTGCCAAGAAGTAGAAACACAAAAAGTCTCTTAAATCTCCTTTTCAGTTATTATAATTTACTTCCATCCTTTACAATGATTGCTACTGCCTTAACTTTTAGTGTCACCTTTTTGCTTACCTTTAAAGTTTTATCAACTACTCATATCTCCAAATACTTTGTTTTCATAATGACTTTTCAGATGGAATTATGCTTTCTTATGTGTCTGAAATTCTGTGCAAAAAATGTATTTGTGAGATAATTGTGAGATTTTTCCATGTTTTTATATATAATAATCAAATTTAAGTGGTTTATATTACACTACAATCTATTTCTTTGCTCCAATATTCATAAAACTTGAATGTTATCAGCTTTTTGAAGTTGTGTGTAACATTACTACAAACATTATTATATATGAATCTGATATACTAGACATTACACATCCCTCCTCCTCCTTATCCTCTTCTACCCTTTGACCTTTCATTCAGTCTCATTCTCTTCCTCCAAAAATGCCCTTGAATATTTCTTTTAGCATCAATCTGCTGGTAGCAGTTCTCTCACTTTTTATTTATCCATAAATGTCATTTTACCATCATTAGAATTATAAATTATTACTTGGGTTGGTCAGTCTTCTTTCATTATCAATTATGCCTGAGCTCATCAATTCAAGAAGAGGATAGAAGATTTGTTTTGACTCACAGTTTCAGAAGTTTCAGTCCGTGGTCAGTTGTCACTATTGCTTTTGGGGCTGTAGTAAGGCAACACATCTTGGGGAGGATTATGGCAAAACTACCCACTTCATGATGGCTCCTCCCCAGAGCATGCTCAGATAAACTGGAAGACCTCCCAGATAGGTTCTACTTTTTCAGGATTCCACTGCCTCCCAAATCAACCCCCTGTGGACCAAGACTCTGTTACACAAACTTCAGGGCAACTTTCCAGATACAAACTATAGGAGCTCAAATTTTCATGATTAGTCTGTTAGGGCTGCTAAAAAGAATGAAAATCAACTATTTTAACCCTGTAGTACAGACAAAGTGGCTTAAGCAACAGAAATTTGTGTCCTTGTGGTTCTGGGTTCTGTGAAGTACAAAATCAAGTTGCAGGCTCATTTGATTCCTGGGGCTCTTCCTGTCTTGCTAATTGCCTGCTTATTGTGGCTTCACATGACAGAGACAGAAAGCTAGAGTACTTTCTTCTTTCACAAGGGCACAAGTCTTATTGGATTAGAGACTCACTCTTACAACTTTGTTTAATTTAATTATTTCCTCATTGGAACTATGTCCAAATGCAATTCCACTGAGCATTAAGACTTCATGGTAACAAAACTTAGGTATACATAGAGGAAAAGGAAGTTACAGGAATGGGAACAAACAAGAATCAAGATATATTCTTTACAGGTGAAAATTCTCAACGATGAAAGTGATCATAAATCCCACCTAAAATGCACCAATCAACTCAATAAATTTTTAAAGAGACCAATTAAAAAAAAGACCAACAAAAAACCAAAGTTTTCAGAGGGAAATCAGTTTTCATTTTTTAACATTTTCCTTCAATGCTTCGAATTTGGATCATCTAGATTCTATTAGTTCTGTTGAGAAATCAATTCTCAGTCTAGTTATTGTCCTCTTTGAGATAATTTGCCTGTTCTCTGCTGTTTTGAATGATCTTTTTTATTCTTGATATTGATCAAGCCTACACATGGATTTCTTTTTATTTAACTTGCTTGGGATTCTACAGTTTCTTAAATCTATGTCTTGAAATGTTTTGTTTTGGAAAATCTTTACCTATTGTTCAAATACTGCTTTTGTCCTGTATCTCCCCCTGTTTTTCTGGGAATACAGTTTATACATGTTTTAGATTGTCTCACTCTATTTTTTGTATCTATTAGCCTTGCTTCTGTATTTTTATTTTTTTCTTTGTTCCTCAATCTAGCTTGTTTCCTTTGATTTATATATCATATCTTCAATTCTTTCATTTGTATCTATGCTACTGTTAAATCCATTCAGTTGTTTGTTATATTTTTATTTCTAGAATTTCAATGATTTTTAAGTAGACTATGCCTTTCTTCATAGTTTGTATCTCTGTTGAAGTTCCCAAGTGTATCTTCATAAACTTAATCATAGTAAATAGATTTATTTCAAAATCTGTGTTTGGTAACACCAATCTTCAGGCATAAGAAGCGTTCCATACGTCCTGTAGGTTTTGTTAGTTTATCTTATTTTGTTTTTTTTTCACATATATGAATGTTTCTGGTTGTGCGCCAGGCATTGTATTTAAAAATTGTTTGTAGAAATTGAACCCCGATGTAATATATTTCTCTAGAGATAATTTTTTCTTCCATAATTGTCTCTGGATATTTACAACCTGAGATGATCTGAATTTAATTTCTAGGGTTGAGAATCAAAAGCTTGACTGTAATTCCAGTGAGGGATTATTCCTCATTCACCTGGACTCCTTGGGGGTCCTAACCCCCAGTGCACAGGATTTATTAATACTTCCTCGTATTCCCAAGCAGGCTGTGGCTTCCACTTTTGTCTGCTTCTTCCTGTGATATTGTCAAGAGCTCTTTTCAGCCTCTCCACCTTTTCATTCAGTGTTAGCCACAGGAAAACGGAGCCCCAAATACTCATTTTGCCTGGTGAAAACCTGTCAAAGGTTCTTTTGCTATATTCAGATGGAAATCATGAATCAATGAGGTACAGCTCTCTGAGCAGTCTTAATGCCACCGCATGATGCCAGACAATGCTAAATGCTGTCACAGTGCTGGTCCTTGTCACCCGTTTGGCTGTTGGTCTCTGAATCTCTTCAGAGATCCTTTGTTTGGAAATAACCACTCTGTGTACTACTCCTGTAGATTTACAGACAATTCCCAGCCACATAACCAGGGAAAGAAGGCACGAGCAGATTTATAGATCACCAGAGTCTTTATAATAAATAGAACCTGTGTGGCAGCACAAGGGGTCATTACACTAGAGGAATCCCTCTGGGGCTAAGAAGACTGTAGAAAATGTTACTTATATAGAGCAACTCGAGGCCCTTGATTTGCTTAAACTCAGGCCTGTTGATTGGCCCAAGTGTAGGCTTGTGATTGTTTCAAATGAGTGCAGTACACAACTGTCATGGCCGGATTCAATTAGAGGGCAGGGAATCTTGATCTGTTGGCCTGACATAGGTGGAAGAATGACAGAGTTGAACCCAGGGAATCTTCAGGAGGCCTAGCTGTGTTCACTGTGGCTTTCTGGAGCTTGAGGAAGTTGGTGATGTAAATGGAGGGTCCAGAGAACCTCCTTTCCTAGTTTAGCTGTGTTAGTGACTGGCAAGTGTAGGGGAGGACCCTGCACTGACCCTTGAGCTGCATCTCCTGCTGCAAGGCCCTAGAGAGAGGCTGTGAAGCAAATCCAGGGGGAGCAGGAGGACACTGAGACAAGGAGCAAGTTGTCCCAGTTGAAGGGCCGAGTAGGGGAAGGAAAGGGAATTGAGGGGGTGGGCGTGGCAGCCATTGCTACACCAGCTCCTCTATGGTTTGCACAGGAGGAGGGGAGAGTTTGGTGCTTCTGGTCTGTCTTTTGATTTACTTCCTCTGGATCATGCCTGGCAGTCACTCACAGCTGTATTACATCTCCAGTTCCCTTAGAAAAGATACTTATGGGTAATGTATATAGATTTAACTGAATTACGGACACTGCTGTTACTGGAAATAGAAGTCCCAAGTTCTTTTAGCATCCAACTGAGTTCTGCATACCATTGAAAAAGAGAGGTACATGCCCTGGGAAAGCTTACATTATGTTCAGGAATACAGTACGTATGATGTATAAGAGCTATCTTTAGAGCTAAAGGAGAAAGAGACAGGGCCAGGCTGGAGGACTTAGTCCTGCTCTCTCTGTCTAACCATAGTGTGTCTTTTTCCTTCCACACAGTTGCTTGCCTGGTCTCATTCACTATGCACAGCTCTAGCCCCAGTTGCTAAATGTACAGTTGATCATCAGGAACAGAGCTACCACCCATCTACTTACACAAAACCACTAGGTTTTACAGCTACCTCAAGTGTGCTGTATTAAACCTATACCCATTTTGGAGCACTCCCTACCTAACAGCATGGTTTTGTTTTCCTATGTAACCTACCCATGCTACTCCGTTAAACCTCATTAGATTTTGTATATTTGAAAAGTTTCTTAGTCACTTTAATTATCAGATCTCAAAGTCCTGACCACTTGTGTGAAGTTTTACTGGACTAAGTAAAACATGCTTACCAATACTAACCTATACTCTTATTACATTATTTTGTGGTTATTAATCACATTCCAATATATAATCATATTTGAGTATATTCAGTAATATTCAAGTTATTCATGTCTATGTTACATAGGACTGGGGTATAATTTAATAATTTAGTTTTGGGTAGTTTGTAATTACAGTTTTAAAAATTCTGGAAATAATTTTCTCTCTTATGAAATACCTGTTTGATGAAATTTTATAATTATAAAAAATTCAGTTGTTGAAGAATTTGAAACAACATGGATAAATATCTTTTATTATG
>PVIC010004208.1:0-18452 GCA_004025085.1 Thryonomys swinderianus | reverse complement strand
GGGGAGGTTTCTGGAATGTTTCCATTTAAAAAACGCAGTGTAGGGCATTATATAGCACACATGGTAGGAGGGGTTTGCGGTGGCTACTGGGGATTGGTCTATGGTTGTCAGAGGAGGGGCCCAACGTTGGGAAGGACCGGACAATCTCCGGCTCTTTCTCAATGCTTGCTTAGGTCTCAATTTAGTCTACCAAGAGCCAAGGGCTTTCTCAGGACCTAGGAGACTGGCATGCGATGCAGTTGGCTCAGCCAGACCTGGATTTTGCCATCAGTAGATGTGTGTTTTCTTAGAAGAAATATAAAAAGAAATGAATTAAATTATTAAATTGATTTTCTCTGGAAGGTGGCAAAAGAGATTAAAATATTTATTTTAATAATTTAAAAAATTTAAAAACCAAACACAATTTAAAATTATAATAGCAAGTATATTTTAAAAAATAAGTGAATATTGCAAAAACTCTTTCTCTTTATTTTTTCTCTCAGTCTCACATTTCTAAGACAATCACTATTGTATAAATGGAATATAACTGTCTAGGACTTTGTCTCTGCCCTAGTACCTGTGTGTTTGTGTACACAGGTGTATTTATAGTGTTTACAGTGTTTTTGATAAAACAAGCCCTTTACTCTTAGATTTACTTAAAAGCAAGATTGCTTCATTTTTTAAATTCAGAGATCAAGAATTCTATAACATACTTGACTTGGGCTAAAAGTAAAGGAGAAAACTCAGTGGTGAGTCTAAAGGCAACATAATTCTGTAATGAATTTCATTAATTTTGCACTGATGGATTCCAGGATACAGTTTTGTAAATTTGGTGTAGAGAAAAATGAGTGTAAACTGCAGGATGAAAACCACTATTGGATCAGTTAATTAGTTCATGAAAATGCATATTAAAAATAGAATAACGGGGCTGGAGATTTAGTTCAGTGGTTCCAGTGCCTGCCATGCAAGCACAAGGTCCTGAGTTCAATTCCCGGTAACCACATACAATGCTGGGTGTGGTGACTCATGCCCACCAGCAATCAATACACATACCACAGTGCTGGGCATGGTGGCTAATGCCTGTAATCTTAGCACTCGGGAGGCAGAGACAGGAGGATTGCTGAGTTTGAGGCTTGCCTGGGCTACATAGTGAGCTGAGGGCCAGCCTAAACTACAAAGCGAGACCCTGTCTCAAAAAAAAAAAAAATAGAATAGCAGTTAGGTAGAACTCTTAGAGACAATGGTTTAGGCAGAGACTTCATGAACAAAACCCCTATAGTATGAGAGCTAGCACAAAGAATCAACAAATGGGATCTCATCCTACTAAAAAGCTTATGCACAGCAAAAGAAACCACTGGCACAGCTAAAAGACAACCAACAAATTAGGAAAAAAAATCTTTACTAGCTGTTTGTCAGACAAAGGGCTACTATCTAGAATATATAAAGAACTTAAAAATCAGTCCCCCCAAATTTAAAGGCCCAGTTCAAAAATGGGCATCTGAAATGAACAGACACTTCTCAGAGGCAGAACTCAAAGAAGCATATGAAGAAATGTTCAACAACACTGGTCATTCGAGAGATGCAGATGAAATCACTGATATTTCATCTCACTCCACAAAGAATGGCTGCTATTGCAAAATTAAACAACATAAATGCTGATGAGGCTACAGGGGAAAAGGAACCCTTTTCCACTGTTGGTGGGATTGTAGACTTGTGCAACCATTGTGGAGATCAGTGTGGAGATTCCTCAGGAAACTATGATTATAGGTCCCATTTGACTCTGCTATTCCCCTGCTAGAAATATAACTGAAGGAATTTAAAGGATCATTTCATAAGTACGTATGTGCACCTATATTCATAGCTCAGTTTGTGATAGCTCAGTCTTGGAAACAACCAGATGCCCATCAACTGGAGAATGGATACAGAAGTTGTGGTTTATGTATAAAATGGAGTATTATTCTGCCATAAAGAATGACAAGTTTGGGCCAGAGATTTAGCTCAGTGGTTCTGGTGCCTGCCTTGCAAGCGCAAGGTCCTGAGTTCAATCCCCGGTAACCACATACAATGCTGGGCGTGGAGACTCATGCCCACCAGCAATCAATGCCACATACCACAGTGCCGGGTGTGGTGGCTCATGCCTGTAATCCCAGCACTCGGGAGGCAGAGGCAGGAGGATTGCTAAATTCGAGGCTTGCCTGGGCTACATAGTGAGCTCAGGGCCAGCCTGAACTACAAAGTGAGACCCTGTCTCAAAAAAAAAAAAAAAAAAAAAAGAATGAAAAATTTGAGTTATTTATGTGCTAATGGACACACCCTGAGGACATACTAATATATGAAATAAATAGATCACAGATATGTAAATACTGTATCTTTTCTCTGGTATGAGAACCTATAGATGTAAGTGGCTTCTAGAATGTAGAATAGATTTTGTGAAGTAGGAAATACTCAAAGGGAAAGTGGTAGGGGAAAGTAATGAGGGGAAAGAATATGATTTGAAAAGAAAAAAGAAAGCACATGTATATAGTGGGTGGGGGGTTGTTGGGGTGGGTTGGGATATGGGTAAAAATGAGAATTAACTCATGCATATACTGGTACAAATTCCCCAATGTTGAATGTGATTGTGAGCTGTATGTAAAGTGCACCAACAAAGAATTCAATTAAAAAAATAGAAGAGCAAATTTCAAAATACATCACATGTGTTAGGGTAATTATCATGACTCAGGAATTTGTTCAGTTATATTTATGCATGTGTGTGTTTTTATCAGGTCACTATGTACAAACGTACATCCTGTGCCGACAGAAAATGATTTCTTGCTCTTGGAGTCTGTGTGTCCAAAGCCTTTGAAGTATCATGGTAATCTACTGGATATGCTGAAGTGCAAAGCGAGACTTGAAGTGGTGTTATAGTTCAGATCTAAAATGTCACCCCCAAATCCTGTGTTCAGAGTGGAGTCTGGTTAGAGGGGTGAGTCCCTGGGAGGGATTACCTGCAAGCGTTTCTGGTCTCCAGCTCTTCCCTTTTCTTTGTGCTTCCTGGGACCCCTGTGGAGAACAGCTTCCCTCTACCCTGCTGCTTTGCTGTAGCATTTCAGCCTCTTTAGCTCTAAATGTCTCAGGGTTATCTTTTCCCCTGAAGAGACTGAAGACAGTAACCAAGGATTAAATACATCTTCTTTGAGGAAACCAGAGGAATTCAAGGAGTTATCCTAAGGGACAGTCCCACAGCTGATGCCATCGAAGTTTAATTTACATCTAACCGATACTCTCTAGTCTTCACTTTTTTTTTTTTTTTTTTGAGACCGGGTCTTGCTTTGTAGTTCAGGCTGGCCCTGAGTTCACTGTGTAGCCCAGGCAAGCCTTGAACTCAGCAGTTCTCCTGTCTCTGCCTCCTGAGTGCTGGGATTACAGGCGTGAGCCACCACACCCGGCTAGTCTTCACTTTTTACTAATTTCAATCTAGTCTTTTGTATACCCAATTCACTTGAGTTAGTCACATTCTGTCACTGGGACAAAATAGCAGATCTATAGTTTAAAGGAGGAGATGTTTGCTTTGGCTCATACTTTCTTCCTGAGAATGATAAAGAATTACCTATGTGAAGGAATAAAGAAATTCACAGTTGATATAGACTCATTCTGAGTTTTTTGTTTTGTTTTGCTTTTGGTTTTTTGAGACAGGTTCTTACTGAGCAGTTCAGGCTGGCCTTGGACTCACTCTGTACCCCAGGCTAGCCTCAAACTCTCAGTGCTCTTCCTGCCTCAGCCTCCCAAGTGTTCGGATTATAGGCAGAAGCTGCCATGCTTGGCTTTCATCCTGGTTTTTGTAAGTGTATTCACTCAGCCCTTTATTTTGTTAAACTAGCTTCTGAAATGTGGCCTTCTGAGGTTTTCATCCAGAACCTGGGAAGAATTATCCTCAGGGAGAAATTTAAATAATGGAAGAAGGAAAGAAATTACTTTTTAATATTTTATAAACCACAGTTTTTGTTTTGCTTTTGAGACAGGGTCTTGTTTTGCAGTTCAGGCTGGCCCTGATCTCACTATGTAGCCCAGACAAACCTTGAATTCATCAATCCTCCTGCCTCTGCCTCCCGAGTGCTGGGATCACAGGTGTGAGCCACCATGCCCTTCACTGTAGTATGTAGTACTGATTGCCGGTGGGTGTGAGTCACCATGCAGGTATTGTTGTATGTGGTTACTGGGGATCAAACCAGGAACCTTGTGCTTGGTAGGCAGGTGCCAGAACCACTGAGCTAAATCTCTGGCCCCTAAACTACAGCTTTTAACATAGCAATTACAGATTTGAAAAAAAAAAAAAAGTGAATTGCTTTATGAGAATGTGTGGGTTTTGCCATTTTATTATTTTGTTTTATAATTTATTTTAAATTAATACATAAAACAAAAATTATATAATGAAATGTCATATAATGTTTAAATTAGGTTATAATGCTTAAGTCAGGTGAAAATATCTGTCTTCTCAGATATATGTCATTTCTCTATGGTGAAAACATTTAGAATTCTTCTGGATTTTTGAAATATATATTACATAATTTTATCTGTAGTCATTCTGCTGTATAGTAGCATACCAGAAGTTCTACTTAACTAAAACTTAGTACTGATTGACTAATTTTCCCCCAAATCTCCCTCCTCTTTATTTCTCCCAGCCACGGGTAGCCACCATTCTACTCTCAGTTCCTGTAAAATCAACTTTTGAAAATATTCCATATATGAAAGATACATGTCTTTTCCTTCACTGTCTACTTTATTTTACTTCATGTAATGATTGCCAGTTTTATCTATGTTGGTGTCAATGACAGGTTTTGTTCTTTTTTGTGGCTGAAAATAAGATAGATAGATAGATAGATAGATAGATAGATAGATAGATAGATAGATAGATAGATAGATAGATAGATAGATAGATAGATAGATTTTTTTTTTTTTTTTTTTGCTTTTTGGAGACAGGGTCTCGCTTTGTAGTTCAGGCTGGCCCTGAGCTCACTATGGTGCCCAGGCAAGCCGCCGTGAACTCAGCAATCCTCCCGTCTCTGCCTCCCGAGTGCTGGGATTACAGGCGTGAGCCACCACGCCCGGCATTGTGGTATGCGGTGTTGATTGCTGGTGGGCGTGAGTCTCCACGCCCAGCATTGTATGTGGTTTCCGGGGATTGAACTCAGGACCTTGCGCTTGTGAGGCAGGCGCCGGAACCACTGAGCTAACCCTCCGGCCCAATAGATAGATATTTTTGTGTGTATATATTATATATATTATAGATATATATTATTTTGCAATGGTGAATATTGTTCCAATGAATATGGAACTTCATGCCTCTTCAGAATACTGATTTTATCTTCCTTAAATATATACTCAATAGTAGGATTGTTGGATCATATGTTGGGCCTATTTTCATTTTCTTATGAGGAAGTTCTATATTATTTTCCATAATGGTTGTATTAATTTGCCTTCTACCAAGTAAGTGCAAGGGTTCCCTGTCCCCTACATCTTTACCAGCCTGTCAGTGTTATGACTTTTCAGTAAGAGCCCTTCCTACTGGAGTAAGGTGTTATGTGGGGCCTTGATTTGCATTTCTCTGGTGATTAGTGATGTTGGATACTTTTTCATATAACTATTGCCCATTTTAATGTTTTAGGGGAATCTATTACACATTTTTTTTTTTTTTTTTTGCAGTACTGGGGTTTGAACTCCGGCCTTTATGTGTCCAAGGTTGGCACGGTACCACTTGAGCTAAATCCCTAGCCCCTGTTATACATTTTTAATCACATACTATATTATTGCTATGGAAATTTTTAAAAACTTATTTACATGTCTTAGATATTAGCCTTTTGCAAGGATTTTCTCCTATTCTGTAGACGTTGTATTAACTGTGATGACTGTTTTCTTGCCATCCAGAAGCTTTCTAATTTGATGTCATCATCTCATTTGTTTTGCATTGCTTTTGTTTCCTATATTTTGAGAGTTTGTTCAAAAATTCTTGTCCATTCCAGTATCGCAAAGTATTTGCCCTTTGGTCTATTTCAGTAGTTTCATAGTTTCAGGTCTTACATTTAAATATTTAATAAATGTTGCACTGATTTTTTTTTTTTTTTGAGACAGGGTCTCACTTCGCAGTTCAGGCTGGCCCTGTGCTCACTATATAGCCCAGGCAAACCTTGAACTCAGCGATCCTCCTGCCTCTGCCTCCTGAGTGCTGGGATTACAGACGTGAGTCACCATGCCCAGTACTGTGGTATGTGGTATTGATTGCTGGTGGGCATGAGTTACCACGCCCAGCATTGTATGTGGTTACTGGGGATCGAACTCAGGACCTTCCACTTGTGAGGCAGGCACCAGAACCACTGAGCTAAATCTCTGGCCCGAACTGATTTTTATAGTTGTTAAGAGACATAGGGATGTAGTGTAATCTTCTGCATTTGTAAACCCAGTTTTCTTAGTGTTATTTATTCAAAATGTCCTTTTTCTAACATGTGTTCTTAGTATCTTTAGCAAAACCAGCTGGCTTTAGACTTGTGCACTTATTACTATGCTGTCTTTTCTGCTTAACTGATCTTTGCATCTAGTTTTATATAAGTCTCATTCCAAGGACTATAGCTTTATATTATATTTTGAAGTTATATAATATAATGTTTTATTCTTTTTTTCCCAGGTTATTTTGGCTATTTGGGGGTCTTTTGTGGTGCCACATAAATTTAAAGATTGTTTTGTATAGGTCTGTGAAGAATATCATTGGTAATTTGACAAGGATTACATTGAATCTGTAGATTGCTTTGTATTATATGAATATTTTAACAATCTGTTAACATGATATGTCTTCCCATTTTTTATGCAAGTCTCTTTCAATTTCTTTCATCAGTGTTTTATATTTTCATTCTAGAGATCTTTTACTTCTTTTGCTAAATTTATTCTTAGGAGTGTTTGGGGGAGACAGTATTATAAATAGGTAGCTTTCTTAATTTGTATTTCAAATAATTCTCTACCAGTGTATAAAACTCTATCAATTTTTGTATACTGATTTTGTGCCCTGCAACTTTGCTGAATTCATTTTTTAATTCTAAAAGTTTTCTGGGAGAATCTTTAGAGTTTTCTATTTATAAGATCATGTTATCTACACAGTGACAATTTGACTTCATACTTTTCAGTTTAGATGCCCTTCATCTCTTTCTCTTGCCTGATTGCTCTGCCCAGGATTTCTACCAATATGTTATAAAAGTGGTAAATGTCAAAACTTTTACCTTGTTCCAGATTTTAGAGGGCTTTCAGCATTTCTCCACTGAGTATAATGTAAGTTGTTGGCCTATTATACATGGTCTTTATTATGTTGAGATACATTCCTTGTATTACTAATTTGTTCAGCAATTTTATCATGAAGGGGAACTGAATTTTATGAAATGCCTTTTATGGCTGTATTGAGATAATCAAATGATTTTTTTGCTTCATTCTGTTCATATTGTACATCACATTTATTTATTGCATTCCTGGAATGAATTCTACTTGATTGTGGCCAATAATTTATTTTTGATGTGCTGTTGGATTTAGTTTACTAGTCATAACCTGAATGTCTTTAGATATTTTGAGAATAAAGATAATACAGCAGGGCAGTTCAATTGGCAGTGAGGACTCTCTCTCTCTTTGTTAGAACTGAATGTGAATGGAACCAATCTGGATCAGACTTGAAAAAGTAGAGAGACACGATTTACTGAAATTGCTCATGGAATTGATCTGGATGCCTGCTTGATGATTCTGCTATTTCTCCAGGCATCATTATCACAGCTGTTGGAATAGTGGGAGGGAAAAATGACAGACAGTAACAGGTATCTATGGAACTTGTATTAAACACATTTACAATAATGTCTGCAGATTTCTGGAATTTGTTAGGAGAAAGGTTAAGGAATGTCCTAACATTTGTAACCGTGGGAACAATAAATGCCATGGTGGTGACGATGACCCTGAATGGACTGGGAAATTCAGGCTTTGTAGTTTGTTCTTTTGCATCTAGTTCTTATGTGCTACTTGGATTTGTTATTTAACATTTATTTTTATTTTTAGCATTCAAACTATAATCTGCAAAGATTTGTGTGGGGTCTGGTACATTCAGTACATGGCTCATAAAGAGGATAGCAAGGTCTGGATAGAATAGCAGAAGATAGAGGAAATAAGCTGTTCACTTTTAGAAGACTGTGTGCTGAGGGAAAGGGGTAAAGTTTTATCTTCCCAAGCTAATAAAAGATATAATTTGCATTATAAACTCCCTGTAATGTGAGTTCCTGGGGGTAGAATCATCTTGACTTTTTAATTATTAATGCTTTTTCTCAAATTGCAATTATATTCTTAACCCCTGTCCTGCTAACTGGCAATTTGCAGATAGATTGAGTTTTCATTCTTCCCTGTTTCATTAATTACAACCTGTATTCCATGTAATAATAGAATCTTCAGAACAGTGCTTTGCCAACTTCAAAGCTTATCAAATGCTAATAAGCTCTTTAAAATATTTCTCAACTCACTTCAAGACTTCTCAGAGCTCCAGATTTCCACAAAGATTTCTTGATTTTTCTGTACATTTTCCTTTATTTGTCAAGATAATTTTAAATATTCTTGGAAAGAAGTTAGCAAATTTGATGGACCATATTTGTTTCTGTCAACAGGCGCTGCAAGTACGTTGTCTCTACTCTTAGTAAAGAGAAACAAGGGCAGACAGCAGTGCTATAATTTGAGTTCAGGTTTTTGGCCTGTAAATCCTTTCTTATTTTTTGTGTAGATTACCATGGGCTATGTAAAATGTTCACTGTGAAAACAAAATAAAGTAAAACAGGAAAAACTGCAGCTAACTAACAGTGGAAGGAGTTTTTATTGGACATCCTTGTCTTTATTGTACTTCATGTTTTCCCATTGTTCTTTTCACTTCTTGCCCTTATTTTTTAAATCAGACAGAATATTGCTTATTTTCTTTTCTTGTTTTTCCAATTTGTCAACTAATATATTATATATGTTGAAATCCTTCAGTCATCCATATAAATAATCTATAATGTCTGAAGTTACTAGTTACCATTCTATTTTAGCTATATTGCACAAAATTTTAGGTGTAATGAAAATACTTCTTGAGATTAGCTTCTTTAAGCATAATGTGATATCTCTTACAAACATAACTGTTATTTATTTTCCCAAATAATAGCTCAAGATATTCATTCTACCCTTTAGTGGAATATTCTACTCCTGTATATTAAGAACTTCATCGTACTCCTCTTCAGGATTTCTTCAGAGTTCTGAGTTCTACTGAATTCTTTGGGATTGGCCCTGTTTGAAGATGGAGAGAATGAGAACGGAAGTCTCTTCCGACTACTAGACACCATTCCCTCTACCTCTGCCTTAACATGGCTTGTGTAAACAGAGATTTTTGTATGCTACTGTGGATTGGCCCTACTTACCCAGATTTTCTGTCTCCTACTTGAGGTTCCATGGCCGTCATCTTTGCAGTACGCCCTCTCCCATACTCAGTGATTGCTGCTTAAGGGAACCGCCACTTTAGAGGGGCAGGAAAGAGCTTGCAGGCCTCTTGTTTGTTCTGTTAGATTCTGCCCTTCCTCGTGAGCCCCCAGATAAGACTGCTCAGGTCACACTGCCGAGTGGCCAGTCCAGACCTTTCTTATCACTTCTGATGTCCTTGCTAAGCCTTCTTGCTACCGAGGTTGATGGCATTTCTGTGAACAGATACAGTGCAAATCCTTAGAATACTGACAATGGGGTTATTTTTTGTGACTTTATTAAGTGTCTAATTATTTCACATTCATTAAAGTTTGGGAAGTAATTTTTAAAATTATACTTTTAACTTCTTGGTTTATTCTTTCAGTGGAGCTTATGAATCGACATCTAGAAAATAGTTTTAACTTCAGGGGATGAAAATTTTCTCTAGCTTGGATGTTGAGTGAGTCATCTTTCCATTGGTATGACAAAATAGCTGAGAAAATCAGCTTAATAAAGGAAAATATTTATTTTGGCTCATAGTTTAGAGCTTTCTGTCTGTGGTCACTGGGCTCCATGGCTTTGGCCCTGTGGCAGCACAGAACATCTAGGTGGGAGTGTGTGGTCGAGGAGGCTGCTGAGAGCAGATGAGAGGCGAAATAGAAAGACGAGACTTGGCCGGGCGTGGTGGCTCACGCCTGTAATCCCAGCACTCGGGAGGCAGAGACAGGAGGATTGCTGAGTTCGAAGCTTGCCTGGGCTACATAGTGAGCTCAGAGCCAGCCTGAACTACAAAGCGAGACCCTGTCTCCAAAAAAAAAAAAAAAAAAAAAAATTAAGAAAGACGAGACTTGGTGTCCTAATATCCCCAATGTCCAAACTTCCTCCCACTCTGCCCCACCTGCTAAAAGTTCCATCACCTCTGTAGGGTGGCACAGGCTGGCAACCAAATTTTAAAACATGGGAAAGAATAAATATGATTTGGAAATAAAAAGAAATAGCATGTATATAAGGGCTGGGGTGGTTGTAGATGGGTAGGGATATGGGTAAAAATGACAATTAACTTCTGTCATCGACAGGTACAAATTCCCCAGTGTTGAGTGTGATTGTGAGCTGTATATAAAATGTACCAATAAATGATTCAATTAAAAAATGGGTCTTATGGGAACATAATGAGGGGAAGGAATAAATATGATTTGGAAAAAAATAAGAGTATGTTTATAGGGGATGGGTAGGGGGTGGGTGGACAGGGATGTGGGTAAAAATAAGATTTGACCTGTGTCACATATTGCTACAAATTCCCCAATGTTTTGTGTGATTGTGAGCTGTGTATATAATGTACCAATAAAGTTTACTTCATTCATTTATATTCATTACTAAATAATGAAAAAATAATGGGTCTTTGCAGGACATTCCTGATCCAGATTGTAGCCAGTGCCATACCTTGGTCAGGACTTTTAGCCTGCTTAGACTCAGGTTCTTCATTTGTGAAATGAAGAGATTAAATTAAAATAGCACAATCTATTTTAGGGATCCCCCTCTGGCTTAAGATTCTTGTACAGTCCCACATAGTTTAACTAATTCCCTAACCAAATCACTAACACATTTAAAAAAAATCCATCTCATCTGTGTTGCAGAATAAATAATTTTTGAAAAATTAAAAGTAGACAAATACAGTTTATACTGAGTATAACTGAAAGTCCCAGTTTCCTCATAATATGCTTAGATTTTATTACATTGTAATATATTACATTGTAAATATTAGTTATTAATACTCCTTTACAGTCTCAAAACTCTTTCAGTTTTCATGATAAATTTATACAGCTCTTCACTTTGTAGTTCAGGCTGGTCCTGAGCTCACTATATGGCCCAGGCAAGGCTCAAACTCAGCAATCCTCCTGCCTCTGCCTCCTGAGTGCTGGGATTACAGGTGAGCCACCACACCGGGCATTGTGGTATGTGGTACTGATTGCTGGTGGGCGTGAGTCACCACGCCCAGCATTGTATGTGGTTACTGGGGATTGAACCAGGGACCTTGCACTTGCTATGCAGGTGTGGTGGGAACTGCTGAGCTAAATCTCCAGCCCCTACATTCAATCTTAATAATAGTTATATAAAATATATTTTAACTTTTCCCAATTTAATGATTGACATTTTTTCTGTTCAATTTTTTTTTTCTTTTGAGACAGGGTCTCACTTTGTAGTTCAGGTTGGCTCTGAGCTCACTATGTAGCCCAGGCAAGCCTCAAACTCAGCAATCCTCCTGCCTCTGCCTCCCCAGTGCTGGGATTACAGGTGTGAGCCACCACGCCCGGCACTGTGGTATGTGGTATTAATTGCTGGTCATGAGTCTCCACACCCAGCATTGTATGTGGTTACCAGGGATTGAACTCAGGACCTTGCGCTTGTGAGGCAGGCTCTGGAACCACTGAGCTAACCCTCCAGCCCTTTTCTGTTCAATTTTTAAAAATTAATTATGTATCTAAAGGCATTATGAAGGGACCAGAAACTTATAGGTGATAGCTATCAATATTTAGTTTGAGACCAAAAGTACCTTAAAATGAAGATTAGAATCTAAGTATTTATGGTGACATAACAGAACTGCTTATTTTATAAATTTCAGCTTCTTGCACTTTTCTCTAAAGATCACACATTGTTTTATTTATGTAATTTTCATGGTTTTGTTCCTAACATGAGTTGAAAGAAAAGAACTAAATTGTTCTTTGCTAGCCTTTCTTCTCAAAAAGACATATTGTTGTGGATAATCTTTCATTCTATGGGACAAAGGACAAATTTCATATTATCAACAAGATGTTCTTCCATTTGACATTGGTTTCTGTAGAACTAAGGACTACTTGACACACTGCATAAATATTTTGATTAGTTGAATGCAATCTGTGTTTGCTTCAGCAAATGTTAAGGAAATTTATAGAATTATCTCTTATTTAATGTTCCCTATAAATGTGTGTTTCAACATCAGTGTTCTTTTACTTCCTGCCTTTAGCCAATGATCCACCACAGATGTAAATTAAACAATGAATAAGAACAAAAACAATTTAAAACTGTGCAAGGGCCCAAACCACCATGAATGATGTGCTCTGACTCATGAGCTAGTGACACTTTCAGGAAGACACTGGGGCTGCTGGTCCCACGGCCTGCTGTGGTTGGCCCTTGCGGCAAAAGCATGTTGGCACTGGCTTGGTGTGGGTTGCTGCAGAACCTACCTGTGGCAACCCTTTCACTGCTGCACCCTGAGAGCTCTGTGTGCACAGTTTTCTTCCATCTTGGCTTTGCAGAAGGGCAGAAAGCTCCCGGGGACCTGTTTGTGCTAACTGTGAGCCTGTTCTGCTTTAACGAAGAGGGTAGGGACTACATGTCATCATTTTCAGGGTTTTGAGCAGGTGTAGGATTATTTGTGGTAGAAAGAATGGAGGAACTGACTACACACAATCTCTTTGGAACATCTTAAAATTGCTGCCTCTGTTCAGTTTGGCATTCCCCACTGCACTGATCCTTGCTCCCCCCCCCCCCCCAGAGAACACACTCACCTCCTACCTGGTCACTGTCTTGCTAGTAGAACATGCGGGCTTCAGAGTTTGCCAAGACCCTAATGTAGAAAGGGGAAAGATAGTCTTCATTCCTTCTCTAGCCCTCATTTGTTGTCTCATTGACACGATAGGCAGTGAGAGAGCCAATTTCCTTCTGGAAAAACTCTACTGATCCCTCTTGCAGAGTATTAAGGCCTTATGGCTTTAACCTGTACATAGATTTCCCCGTGTCAGAATGCTGTGACTTTAAATAATACCATTTTTGAGATGACGAAAATTCAGTCTAGCTGTGGCCTCTTCAAATTCAGTTTAGCTTCTCTTCAGTGTCAACCTCTTTGGGGATCTAATTGTTACCCATATGAATTTTAATGATTATGGCTACTCAGGACATGATTGAATCAGATATTGCCAAAAATTATGCTGGCTATTTTCTTTTTCAAACAAAATTCATTTTCATATCCTTTTGTGGCACAATGTGCATGTGGTTAATATCATGTGAGATTTACTTTCGTCATCTTCAAAGTGTGCTGCTGTTTTTGTGGGTGTGCAATGTGTGGTCTGATGATTTTTTAGGTAGTAATGCTCCAGTAGAGAGCACAAAATCTTCTAGTTCATCTGCTTCCCTCTGCAGCTGATTCTTCACGTCTACAACTTTCCTGCCAAGATGTGCTCTGAGGCTGTTCCGCTCAAAGCTGTTTCTGTCTGAACACAGCTGCAGAAAGGCTTCGGGTTTCGAAATGTGTGAGCCTCAGGGAAGATCAACCCACGGACAGAAGTGCAAGGAGCAAGTTGAAATGTACCGCGTGAACAAACTCATGATCAGTTACTCTTTTGTCACCAGAAAGAATGCATCTGTGTCAAACTTCCATTTCAGAGGGCAGAGGTCAAAATAATGAGTCTAATGGAAAAGGGGTCTGGGTTAAGAAAATGTGCAGAAAGCTTAGGGCTGATGGAGCAGAAAGATAAATTAGATCTAGGAAAAAGGTCTAAAAAGAAGTGGCCTGGGGGAGTCACAGCACAAAGGTGGTGTGATTGTGCCAGGCCAACCCCTGTGGGTCATCATCAAAGAAGGTGAAGGCTGATGGGATTCAGAGGACAGGCAGTTCTGGGGGCCACTGGCCCTGAAATATGTCGGGCTTGCAGCACTCAGAGAGAGATAGGATTTGGGTCTCTCGTTGTGATCTCACCTTTGTGCCAGTTCCCCCTATGATGTATCAAACTAACTCTCTTCAGTTCTTTTGAGAGGAAACTCTTTGGGTCCACTCTTTTCAATCTATGGCCCCTTAAATATTCTTTCCTCTGCCCCCTTTTAGATCTCTGTATAGAATTAGTTTTTCCAGAAGATTTTCTCTTGACCTCCCCAGGGTGGGTAATAGGCGACCAAGATGCATAGCCTTTCTTATACTCAGTGGTAAAAGAGTTTTACTTTTCCCGCCTTCCATTAGGTTGGAAATTTCTTGGATACCTTGGTATCCATTCTAAACTCTCCCTCTGGCATAGTTCTGGTGGAGATTGGGTGCTCAATAAGAGGCTAGAAATGAATGGACAGAGGGAATGATGAACGAAATAAGCTTTTCCTTCTCTACTAAAAGGAAAAGATTAAAAGAATGGAATGGAAAATGTAGTGGCTAAAAAGAAAATGTAGTAGCTGAAAAGGAACTTTGATTTTAAATAGCTACATCTTTCTTATAATAGGCATAAAAATGGAGCAAGTTGTTGGGTGGCTATTAGGTTTTAAATTTCGTCATCTACATAATCTTGCTACTGTGTGACCACTGTCTATGTTTTATTTTCAGTATAGACTTTTTAAACAAATGAATTTGTTATAAAATAATACTGTCTAAGGTAGCACTGTGCAGAACCTAACATGACAAGTTTTTGTACTTGGTAATATATTCAAGAGACATAATCACTGAATTTCTAGTGTAGATTTTATATATATATATATATATTTTCATACATATATATGTATGTATACACACACACATATATATATACACACACACATATTAAATATAAAGTATTTATGCTTACCTTGAACATCTTCACTACCAGGAAAACTACAGGGCTGGAAAGTTGGAGGTATGACATTTATTTTTGTTTTGTTTTTTATTTTTGGTACCTATGTAGCTATTATTAGGACCCTAAGCTCTCTACATTTAATTGCATTTAAGAATATACATCATAGGGCCGGGGATTTAGCTGAAGTGGTACCGCACCTAACTTGGATGTACAAGGGCCTGAGTTTGATCCCTGGTACCACAGGAAAAAAAAAATATATATATATACACATATATGTTTATATATATACATATATGTGTATATATACATATATATACACATATATGTATATATACATATATGTGTATATACATATATACACATATATGTGTATATATACATATATGTGTGTATATATATATCATCTTTAAAATGGACTGGTTCCTTTTTTGAAGATCTCACATTATGTGAAAATATGATAAAATAATACATATGACAATTTGTATCTATTTATGCACGTGTATTTGTTCTTAGCTTTCTACATATTGATATGTATAATAATAATAGATAATAAATTATGCAGAAAGTTGTTTTGCGATTCCTTTCAGTCTTCATAGTCTCTCAGGGTAGGAAATTTGAAACAAGCATTTTATATGTAGCTCTATTAAATTTCTGAAATGATTCCAAAACTATCTAATTCACCTTCCATTTCATGGGTCACTGTGTTTGGTGACCATTAGGCACCTCGTCGTCTTTCTTTTTCCACCCCAGTTATTTAGTGATTGTTTAAGATGTGCAACTTACACTGATATATATCTGCTCAGCTTCTTAGGATGGAACATTTAACAGGAACCTGTACTAACAAATCTTTTCTGTGTTTCACTCCACAGCTTTTTGAGATGGTTTTAATAATGGGTTCTACAGAGCTCAGCAGCTGTGATGTTACCTGACGTGTTTTCTTATCTCTTAGCTTTTAAATTGATGTTCAGAACACCTATTCCCCTTGCTCAGGCTGAAGGGAAGCAAAAAAAAAATTTTTTTTGGTTACCTTCTAAGGCCTAAAAAAAAAAAAAAGAATAAAAAGCAAAGCTTAATTAAACACCTTGGAAGATTGGTGTGTATATTAGCATCTTTCAAAGCTACAGCACCCGCCTTTAGGGGATTTGTGGTTTTCTGTTCTTGTGCAAAAAAAAGAAGAGCTGGCTGCCAAAAAAAAAAAAAAAATGTGGGAAGTAGGGATGAAACATGAGTCTATTTCAGGGGAAAATCATTTTATTTGAGTACCTGCTTAACTTTATGGCTGCATTTTAGTCTCCACGGAAAGAAAAGTGGACAGTTTATCCTCAGTTGTACCTTCCATTGTTGGTAGAATAGTCTCTTGTGCATATGTGCAGTTTCATTTAGACTGTTAATCACTACTTGGAATGTTGGTTCTTAGCTTTCCACACTTTGATAAGCATAGCTGTAGGAAAATCTGTATGGAAATGCTCTTTTCCAAAAGTCTGACAATTTCTCTTTAATTAGTCCTTAGGGTATCTTCAATTCCACTAATTTGTGTGCAACTGGAAGGAAAAAATTCTGGCAGCAGGAGTAACTCTGCTGCCCAATAACTTGGAGAAAATCATTACCTAGAAAAGCATTCAAATAAGCCTCTTCCAAATGCATGCAATATTACATTCATTTAAGAACAAGGTGTGAGTCTTAAAATATGATTCAAAAATAGACTAAAAGTTAGTACTATAAAGGAGAAAATCTCTGAATGTGTGTTTTGCTTGTGGTTCTGATATTGCTGTTACCAGGAGCACAAAGTGATGCGTCTATGCTGCTGAAAACGGATTTCAGGGACAAAAATATCCAAGCTATGTCAGAGGAATAGATTGTAAAATAATTTTACAGTGATTTCAGGAGGATTTGTGCATGCTCCACCCAACAGGAACAATACGACATACTACAGGTGGATTTAGCATTAAAAGTGACACTCTAAGTAAATGTAGATATTTACAAAGAGTTATAGGATTGAAAACTCTTAAACTCTTTTAAGTGGAGAATGATACCTGGTAGAGTCTAATCAGCAATCTTTCAGGACCTTGTGTTTGCAAGGCAGCCACCAGAACCACTGAGCTAAATCCTGGTCCCTCCAATTAGCAATCTTTAATTTTGATTCATTCCACTTAAACGTCAGGCATGTGAGTGAATGAATATTTCAATGATTCCAGCCCTCGCCACTGAATTAATCCTCACTTTAGTATTTTCATCTTAGGCCCCAGTCCTCATGGAACAGAAACCAGTCCAAATATGTGCTTTCCAAATCACAGAAAAATCTGAGTACAATATAATGGTTGTTTGAAGCTATTGTGTTTTGGCTTAATTGGGTTAATTTGTTCTACAACAAAGATAATCAAGAGAGAAATTCTTCTTTTTCTATGGGTTTCTCACCTTACTTAATTAATCAGCATGTGCTTTATACTGTAAAACACTATACTAGAATAGGTGTAAGTCAATATTGTCAAACAGAAAACATACACAAGGGTAAAGAAAATTACAGAGGGGCTGGGGATTTAGCTCAAGTGGTACCGCACCAACCTTGGAAGCACAAGGGCCTGAGTTCGATCCCTGGTACTGGGGAAAAAAAAAAAAAAGAGCATTACAGAGATTATATGATAAGGACTGCTGTGTGTACTAAGAGTAAGGCAGGCATGACTATGGTGTAAACTCAAGTAAAGCCAAGGCCATCTGGAAATCTTCATGGTAGAAAGGCTTGTATAGGACCTTGAAGGACAGATAGGACTTTGACAACAAGAAAAGGAAGAAGGGAGAACTTCTGGCAAAAATGAGAAAACATAGGGTTTTGGAAAATAAGATTTGGGCATTGTACCTTAAAATTAATTATTTAGAATCATTTTTAGTTTACTTGCAAAATAATATTCACAAAGAGGGATGCCTTTAGGTATTTTCCTAATTCTAAAATAATTTACTTAGTAACTATATATAGGTTAAAGTATGAGAGTGATACTAAGTTGGACTAATTTATACATGATTAATAAAGAAACTCTACTTCCTCTAAAAACAGTTTTTAGCTTACTGTAATTCACAAAATTTTCAACAAATTCCATCAAATATAAGGTGTTACAATGAACATTTATCATTTAAATATTACCCATCAGCTCTCTTTAGAACTGTTAAACTATGAAATATAATGAGAAATTGCCTTTTTCAGAAAATATATTTATATAAATTCTCAAATTTTGATGATAAAATATATCTTAAAACATAAATATACAACATAAAATATAACAAATGTATGACAATTGACATATAAATACAGTATTCACAAAATATCTTTTTCTTCCTCCAAAGAAAACCAAATTGTTGACCTAGGCTTTTGTGTTCTTATAATTCCCATGAGAAATTCTCCTTAAATAACACTAAAATATATGGACTCTAGTTTTAACTATA
>PVIC010004207.1:0-64008 GCA_004025085.1 Thryonomys swinderianus | reverse complement strand
GCAGCAATAAAGAGAAGGGAAAATGTCACAGCAGACGGGAGGTAATAACAATTTGAAAACTGTGAGTCAAGTAAGGAAGTGAAATAGGCAGAACATAGATGGGATTGAAAATGTGTGGATAAATAATTAAAAGCAAGGGAAAAATAACAGTTAAAAAAAGGAGACAAAGCTTGTATATTTAGGGAGAGGAGTTGTAGGGAGGGAAATAGAAAAAAATGAGATTCAAGATGTGTCACGTACCGGCACAAACCCTCAATATTGAATGTGCTCATAGTGTATGTATAAAATGTACCAATAAAATCAGTTAAAAATAAATAAAAGCAAGGATAAATTAGATTTCAAAGTGTCTTTTGTCCCCGCTATCTACATGCAAAACAAAGCAAAAACAGTATCCCTCACCATGCTGTCAAAAGTCTAACGTCTTGCTCTTAGGATAGATGGTGTATCCACACCAGATGTAGTTGTGGAAAGACATGCTAGATTTACACAAATAGCAATCTACTTTGGGATCAGGAAAAGTTCATCTTTCCTCTCTCGATGTGGTAACTACTCTCCTAGAATGTGAAATATAGATTGGCCTCTACTCATATTAAGGATTGATTGAAGCAAATACTTTGAGATACATTTTTTGTTCAAGTTGAGTAGAGAGAGCAGAAGAGGCTGTGGGTATGAGAGGTTGGAACCACCCACTGCATATGGAGCCTGGCATACCTCCCAAGTTTCACAACTTGAAATAGCAGTATATATAGATGCTTCGTTAGTACACTAGAAAATGTGAAAAAAAATAGCTTAAAAAGCAGAAATGGATGTTGAGAGTGCACAGGACTGGTGGGCAGAGGATTGTCCATTTCACTGCCAAGCATGTTGATTCCACATACATTTTCATACTGAGTGCATGTACTTCTCTTAGACAATGACATTTGTTAAGAGAATCACAATAAATTGGTTAAAGTGCAAATGCGAGGGAAATTCTATTTGTAGTTACTGTTACAGTCACAAAGACAATAGTCATGCATTCAACGAATTTGCTCATTACTGGGGAAAGAATACAATGTGGTCCAGCTTAGGTGTGAATGACTTAGAGTGAAAGGCACTCCTCTCGAGGCAGCGTTTCTAGCCTGGCCTTGAGCTTCATGGAGACCAGTGTGGCTTCAAACCAGTGACCTTCTTGCTTCAGCTTCCTGAGTTCAATGCTATGCTACCATTCTCAGTTCAAATGGCTGTTTTCTTATGGATTCTTCACATGATCTGTTCTCTATCGTCTCACAAGAAGAGGAAAGTAAGACTCTGGTGTCTCTTCTTAAAAGGATACACATTTTGTTCGATCAAATTTCTACTCTATGGTTTCATATAAATCAGGTGACTTTTCTAAATGTTCTGTCTTCAAATACTGTCACACTGAGTTTTTTTTTTTCTTTCTTTCCTTTTGGTGCTTGTAAAAGAATCTAGGGACAGTCTGTCATATGGCTGCATCCCCAGCCCTTTCTTTCATTTTTTTTTTTTCGATTTTGAGACGTTTTCACCAAGTTACATAGGTTGGCCTCATATTCATGATCTTTCTCCCTGAACCCCCTAGGTAACTGGGATTATGGGTATGCACCACGGTACCTGGCTGCTTGAATTTTAAGGCTTAACTGTTTTAGATTCTCTATATCCCAAGCATAGGAAGAAAAGCTTTGTAAGTAGGACAAGAGTAAGACAAACATCTGACTGTGTATTGGTACATTTTGGTAAGTAAGAGACCCCCAATGTGAAAAAGCAGCATAGGTAAGCTGGAGTAAGCATAAAATAACAAGAGATTAGAATGAAGTGGGTGTAGGATGGTAGAAATCTGCTGATCATGGTTTTAGTTAAAAGGAAAACTACAGTGAGTTGTATGTTTAAGAAACATCACAATCTTAGCTTCACTGACAATAGAGGGTAAACAGTATACTAATTGTGCATCAGATATGCAAAGTAAAGAAGTTATAAGTAAAAATATGAGTAATTATACACAATTAATATGAATTACATTATATTTAAATTCCCTTTATTAATAGAAAATGCAAATTAGAATGTCAAGGGCATATCATTTTTATCTCATTAAGTTGTTGTTAAAGGGCAAAAGGAAGGTTAAAAAAAAAATCCAATGTGCATTACAGGCAAGCCAAACCGAGATGATATGAAAGCAGAGAAACTTAGCATCAGGTTCCTCATTTAAAAACCCGGAAAAGGTCAAGCGAATGTTGTCCCCTGTTGTCTTGTCCCCCTGTTGCCTCTTCTATTAACAGCCACATGGAAATACACTGGGCTGCCTTTAGCACAATGAGTTTCTATTGGCAGTTGTCTTAATATATTCGTCCCACCTGACCAAATACAGAGTCTGCTTTGCGTATACATAGCAGAAGCTTGTTTCTCCACGTTCAAGGGATGGGAAGTTTATCTTTAAGATGGCAGCAGATTGTGTGCCTGCTAGGCCTGCTCCCTGGTTCCCAGGTGGCTACTTTGGCTTCGTCCTCATGTGTCCGCTACATATGGGTAATGACCTCATGGTTCGGGGACCCATCCTCTGATTTCATTGTCTCCCAAAGTTTTCCTAAGGGTCAGAGTTTTAAGGTACGTACCTGAAGGAGGCATTATCACCCAGATCAGATCATAGCAGCGATTATTTGAGTATAGTGCAGAAGCTTCAGTAAGAAGAAAACTAATCTTCATGAAATAACCTGGTAAATTACATGCAAGGAAAATAGGCATGCCCTCATGCCACGGGTGCCCTAGTCAAGATGAAAGAAGTCAGTAGGAAGAAGACTTAGTCATACTCCTCTTTTCTCAATTCTAGAAAAAAAAAAAAAAGAATTTCTGTCCAGAAATGTTCTGGAGCAGGGAAAACCCAAAAAATGGAAAAGGATTGATACAGGAAATAAAATGCTTGAAGAATTTTTGGAGTATATATGCCTGAAAGATGTCTCCAATGCAGAGAGAGGTAGGAGAGTTAGAGAGGTAGAAAGTATTTGCTCTTATGAGGTAGATTTCCATTTTGTAGCAGAAACCTTTACAAATTTGATTTTTAGCAGTGCAGTTTGTATTATTCTCAGCCAAGCAAAATCGTGAAACTTAAATAACCTTAAAATATATTAATATAATGCGATTGCAATTCAGAAAACACGTACCTGAGAAATGACCAGAAAGTATAGGTGCTATTTATATTAAGAAAAGGGTGGGGATGTTTGTATATTATGTGGCTCCCCAAAATTGTGTTTTGTCAAAATATTATATTCATGTGGCTATCTTCTCATGTATATTGATAAGAGAAAATAGAGCATATTTCTAGTTAAACTATTTGCTTAAAGGATTACATATACATACATATGTCTGTTTATACTAAAAAGAGAAACACAAACCTCGGCTGTTGCTTTATATATATTACAGTGGTACTGACAGTAACAAAGTGACTGTCTTCGGCACTCTCATTTTATAAAAGGGGATTATGTTGCACAGCCCAGCATGACACACTGCCTGCATGCACTTCTCTCCCCTCTCTTTCATGCATGCACACACACACACACACACACACACACTCATGCACACAAACACACAGACACAGACACACAGTTTTCCTCCTATTCCCTCACACATGCTCTTGTCCAAGTTAACCATACGGCATCTGGATGTGGACTCTTCCAGACATTAATTCTATGATATTATATCTATGTAGTATACTGAAATACCCATTGGTAATATAAATACATTTAAATTTATATATATATATATATATATATATATATATATATATATATATATATACCAGTTATTTTCCTTTTTAAAAAAATCACCTCACTGCAATATTCCAAGGATATTGACTGGCTCATAAATCTACCCCTGTGGACTGAAATTTATGAATGTTGCCATGTGAAAATTTTCTTGTAATGTTAACAAAATTACATTATAATTTCTATTTATTTTATTTATATACATACAAAAACATGATTAAGATATGAAATTCACAAATTTCTTTTACTTGGTATTAATTCTTCAAAACACAAGAAAATAGAGAAAAGGAAGAAATATATTCCTCTTAAGTTAATATAATGTAACATGTTTAATTATTTCTCATCATTAGAATAAATTTTTGGAAAATGAAAAGGCAGCTACGTATTGAGATATGCTTATGCCTCACTAGAAGTGACTTGACTGAAATTTATGTTAAAAAAAAAGCATGCGATTAGGACTAAATTATTATCATGTATATGAAATGACAGTAAAATGTTTGCTTTTAAAAACAGAATAAAAGCACTAGTTTAAAGGATTAATTAATTATGGACAAAAGGCTTACTTAGTCGTTTCTCTCTGTAGATACAATTTTAAAGTCTGGGCTCTGCTATGACTTGCATGTATTACCTCCAAAATTCTCTGTGCTGGGAAGTGAATCCTAATGCGGTAGTGTTGGGAGGAGGAGCCTGGTGGAGTTATTTAGATCTCCAGGGTTGCGCCTCTATGATTGGATCAATGCCAGTAGAATAAAGACTTACAGAAGTGAGTTAATGCTCTGCTGCTCTTCCATCATTTGATGAACATTTTTTCTTCCCTCCAGGGTGTATACAATTGAAGAGGTTACCTTGGAAGCAGACATAGAATTCTAATAGATATCTAAATATCTAGACACTTTGCTTTTACATTTCTTACCCTCCACACTGGTGAGAAAAAAATTTTGTTCTTCACAAATTACCTAGCCTCAGGTATTCTCTTACAGCAACACAAGAGGATTAAAGGAACATCTTGCTATGTTTAAATGTAGCCCTTCGAGTCCATTCTCTACTGTGAATCTAGGCACCTGGCAGTTATATCTGATGCACTTTATATAAATCTCATTAGAAACTATCAAGCAGCTGCCACTTAATAAACATAACAATGCCCTGTCTTCTAATTTCTTACAGTAATCCTAGTTAAAATACAATGGATCTACGAAGAAAGAGGTGGCCCGGGCTGGACCTGGAGGTGTACACTTACTCTCCCATCAGGCAGACACATCAATAGACCAAACCCAGCCTGGACAACCTAGAAATTTAGGGAGACCTTGTCTATCTTAAAATACACAATTAAACACATAGTAGGAATATTCAAAAGAAAAAGTTCTGACAAAAGAAATAAATTGTTGCTGCTAGGGACTGACATTGATAGCAAATACATTCCCCACCTTTTATAAATTATATTTGACTTTTTTGGACGATGAGCCTTACTTTAATCTTATGTAAATATAAATAATTCAAATGAGATCATTTCAATGTAACTTTTTAATGAGTAGAACATTTGAATTTATAATAAAAATTGATCAAGCTTTTCTGTTGCCCTCCTTAGCCATAAATCAACCAGTAATGGCACAGCACTTAAGTGGGAATATGGTGCACCTGGATATTCTCAATTTTACATTTCTAGAAGAAAAAGGTGCTTAACAGATGGAGCAATATTGAACTTTACCCAGTGTTACATCCATCTTATGCACAAGTCCATGCAGCAAGCAAGCTAACTTGACAGTTTAATTCCACATTAGGATAATGCTTGGAAGGGAAATCCTATTCAAGCTGCAGGAGAAGGATGCCTGCACAGTGGCTTTGGCCTATGAAATTGTTAGCTATAAATTCTGAGCTGGCATTATGAGCTTCTTAACTTCTCAACCAGCTTTTCCTTAGCATCCAATTGCAAAGAGTGTGTTATTTGTCCCATAAATCCACCTGGCGTGCGATATTTTTCTTTGCAAAATCATTTGGCCAATACTCAAAGTAATGAAATCTGCTTTTAAAATGGATTATCTTAATCTGTCCAGAACAGCCACATGTATGTAAAACATGCAGACTGAGTTATACGTTGAATAGCATTTGTTGATGAGAGTAGATTTAAAGGACATGGGAGAGTTTTCTTCTTTTACTGCCTACAAGAGTCAAGGTACATGTTCACAATAATCTTTAATAAAAACCAGAAAGGAAATTAAAATACCCAATTGTTTGCTTGTTTTTGTAAAGTGGCATTTAGATTGGCCTCTGCGGATGCACTCCATAGTAGACAGAACTGACCTCTGGACCTGCCTGCTTTCTGCGACTTTCCCTGAACACAGGAAGGTGAGCCACAGAGTCCTGAGAAGCATCTTCCCTGTCTTCTTCCTTAGAGCCCTGGCTGCATGTTTCTGGCTTTAACTTGCCATGTGTGAGCAGAAGTGTTCTAAAACCAAGTCTCTTTGTTTTTCATTCTTAAGTTTCCCAAGGAAGATGTTAAATAAATTAGAAACCAGGCCTAAGTGCCGGGCGTGGTGGCTCACGCCTGTAATCCCAGCACTTGGGAGGCAGAGACAGGAGGATGGCTGAGTTCAAGGCTTGCCTGGGCTACATAGTGAGCTCAGAGCCAGCCTGAACTACAAAGCGAGACCCTGTCTCTAAATAAATAAACAAAAAATAAAACAGGCCTAAAAAAAAAACTATGACAAAAGAGGGTCAGTTAATATTCATGAATGATCTCAAATTTGGTTGCTTTGCCAGCATAAGGGAAACTTAAATTAGTTCTTCTGCATGCCTATGTTAAAGAAAAACAGAGCTTACTTTCAACCTCAAACTTACAGAAACCTCCACAAACTTGTCAAAGGGAACTTCACGGAGGAAGAAGGGGTGAGGATGTAGCACAGTGGCAGAGCACTTGCCTAGCATGCACAAAGCCCTGGTTCAAAATCCAGAGCAGTCCCGTTTGGCAGTGTATATACTACAAGTGGTACAGTCTCCAGGATTGCAAAAAAGGAAGAAAAAAAAGATAATGGAAAAGACTGAATACAAGGCAATTTTTAACTACAATAAAAAAATCTTAATTTCCAAACCTATCTTATATCCTTTCTTCCTGTTTTCCCTTAGTGGAACTCCTGAACCACTTGTGGTTTTTCCCAATATATAAACTGTTATTACTTTAATAAACTTTTAAAGTGTTTTTTTTTTTAATCATGGCAGTTTAGGGTTTTTTTTTAAATATAAAAACAAAAAGGTCTCCCTGGAATCCTGTTTTGGGGTGAAATTTGAATCTTGAATTCTACAAATCCTACCATCTCTTTCAGTTGGTGGAAAGGTTGTTTGTCTCATAAAAATTTTTGATGACCTAGGCTTCTTTCCCACTTTCAATATACCTATCATTTAGATGACATCATTTAAAAATTTTTTTTCACTAATACATAATAATTGCATTCATTGTGGGAAACTAGTTCATGTATTTAACATGTCTAATTCTTCTTAGAGTTGTACTGTTATTTTACTTGCAACCTAGTAGTTTGAGGCCATCTTTCAAGTCATCTTTCTCAATTCATTTTAATTTATATTAATTTTATACAAGATAATTGATATTGGTCACATGTATAATTATTTTACTGTTAATTATTGAATTACCAGACTAATCTGTAGGATGTTTTATATTGAAGGAAAAGTTGAACAGAAAATACTGAGCCAGGCCTGGTGTCTCATGCCTGTAATCCCAGTACTCGGGAGGCAGAGGCAGGTGGATTGCTGAGTTCGAGGCTTGCCTGGGCTATATAGTGAGCTCAGAGCCAGCCTGAACTGTAAAGGGATACCCTGTCTCAAAAAACAAACAAACAAAGAAAGAAAAAGCAAATAAGAAAATACTGAGATTTGTATCCCACACACCCCATATTTTCCCAACATATATTGATTACGTTCTTTCTAATCTTGCTTTACTTTCATTTTTCAGTTTACATATTGTTAAATCTGTTCATATTTGTATTGGTAGAAGAAATAACATTTATAATGAGCATGGCTATGACCAGTAGTCATTTTTCAGAAGTGTCAACTTCAGTGAGAGAAATACCATAAAGCTTTATAACAATAATTTTTTTTATTCTTTTCAAACACAGTAGGATAGTTTTATCATCTATTAGAGATCCGTGTTTGGGCAAAGAGAAAGACAACATGTGTGGAATGTTTTTGCCAAACTTGGCCTATGGCTTCCCTCAAAATCTTTTTCCTATCTCTTTATGGAAAACATGATTTCTCACATTATTTCAAATTTCAGAAACATGTTAGAAAATCTAAGTGAATAGATTTTATTTGGATTAATATTAAAAGGTAACAGATTGTTATTTTGAACTGCAATTCTTCCTTGGTCAAACCACATATGGATTTAAATGATATAAAAGTTGTCTCCTGTATAATCATTAACTATTATAAAATGATACTAACATAAATGACATTCAAGTTTTATAATTAAAATTTCCAGACATTTTGCATGAACTAATTCAATAAATCCTCACATTAATTGTGATATTTTCATCCAAAATTACAGGTGAGGTCTACAGGATAGAACTATTTGCACTAAATCACATGATTGGTAAGGGATGGAATCAGGATTAAAATTCTGGAAGACTGGCTCCAAAGCCTGCACTAACATGACACAGCAGAGGGCAGCGGTCTTAGATGGGGAGTAAGGCATAAGCTTTGAATCTTCTACTTTTCCAGGCAAAGAAAGTCCATAATAAGGTTTATTTACTATATTACCCTAAGATAATTCCAGCTTCCAGCACGAAGTTCATGAATATAGTATGTTTGAGATAGCGATATTTCTGTAGACTTTTAAAAAGTCTGCATATTAATCAAGTGTGAACCATCATTAGTTTTGAAATATTTTTTAAAACAACATGGCCCATAAAACATTTAGCTAAGTCAGTCTTTATTGTGAGAATATTCATTTATGAAAAATTATGTTTAGGAGAGTCTAAAGAAGAGACTCCTTACAATTGGAGGAAACCAACTTCGTTTCCTTCATTTAAGACTTGCTGAAGATGAGTACTTCTAACAATATCAGCAAAAGAGTTTTAGAATTGAGAGAGTTTTCCATTGTTTTATGCTTAATTTACGAATATAAACATGGTAAAAAATAAAACTATTTATATATCTATTAATAAGCAAGATTTAAATATATTAAAATGAGAATAAAATTTTCATTAGATAGATGTTTTCAACCTCTGTTTACATACTAGAATGAACCTGGAAGATTGTTAGAAAATACTAATCCAGAGATTTTTATCAAATTTTAATTGAGTGTTATATAAAAAAGATTTGAGCACTGTTTATTTTCTACCCAATATATATTTGCAAAATCTTTCATTCAAGCATAATGTACTGAAGTATCCAATGCTAGTTGCTTTTAAAATATTAATTCCATTATTTCTATAAACCCTTTCAATTTTGGTGCTATTGCACAACACATCATCCACAGAATGTCTCCACTTCCCTTTACCACCAATTACTTTGTGATCTTTGAATTGAAACTGTCCGCTCTTTCCTGACTCCTTACAGTCAGAGATCTACTCTGAGTCAATATAGATTAACTTTACCCATCCTAGAATCTGACGTGAAGAGATTAATGAGTCATCCTTCCATTTGGCTCTGTTTCTGGAGTGTATTATGATGCCTTTGGAATTTACCCAAGTCCTTTTCTTTACAGCCATAGTTTGTACTTATTGTCCAGAAATACTAGGGATTTATCTGAACACAAGCGCATTTTCCTTCTAAACTGTTTGCTTGCTCTACTTTGGAGAAAATTTTCTTTATATTCTTTTGGCAGAACTCTTATTATTTTAGTTTTTCTTTTCTGTTTGAGTCTATGAGCTAATTTGTGTTAATGCTTATGTTCAGAATAAGAAAATCATAGACGCGCATTTCTTTTGATATCTAGTCATTTTACCACATTCAGTAAAAACAAAACAATCTTTTGCCATGAGAGGATTGTCAAAAGTTAATAAATATAAATTTTTAAAAGTTATTTTCTAAGTGGTTTGAAATCAGAACACAGGTGGATTTTCATGGAAGCAAATGATGTAGTTCTAGGTCTGAAAAATTCCACTTGATCTACAAACCTATCCTATCATAAAAACCTAAAACATTTGAAATCTTTCATTATGTATTGAAATACATTAATGCAAACTGAATTCTTAATTTTATTTCTGTTCTTAATTTTATTTTACTTTTTCTCTGTCTTTTTAGTATCAGAATAATTTTTAAAATAGTTTTTCAGCTTCTAACAAAAGAAAATTGACTTTTGGAATTTCACTGGGAATTATACTAAATATTTGTATCTATCCTAAAAGAATGAGTAATTTGATAGTACCTTTTCTTTGGACTCATGAAATTGATGTTTGTTTCCATATTTTAGCCTGTATTTGTTATAAATGTACTGTAACTCTTAGTTTTAATGTGTTTTGTGCTTTGGTTTGAGTTTCAGTATCTTGTTTTTCATAATGATATTTTAAATGGCACTTTGTTCCTGATATTTTGTTTGTTTGTGTATGAAAATGAACTATGGTGTAGGAAATTCCCTAGCAGATTTTCTTTGAGGTTGTTTTTGAAGACATTGCCAACTACGATGTCTTTCTTTTTGCAAAAGAAACCATTTCCCAACATTCCTTACAGTAAGCATACTATGAACTATTTGTTCCACTAACTAGCACTGCAAGAAAAATGGAGACAACAGTCCTCTGTGTGGCCATCTTTGCCTTCCTAATCTTTGAGAGAAGACAAGGTAGTCAACCACCACTAGTAGGATTTTCAAACTAAAATGTAGCCTTTTTCTTTTATTCCTAGTCAGGCAATGATGTGTCATGAGTGTGTTTTGTTTTATTACTGGGATTTCTGTATTGAATAAGGTAATTTTTCCATTTTATTCTATTAATACAAGACAACTTGTATTTTGCCTGTCAAAAGTTAAACTATCAGCACATTTATAGGACAGACATTCTTTCCATAATTATTTTCATGTATTCTTTTCATTGTCATTTTTATATAACATGAGACAAATTTTTAAATGTTTTGTTCAATATTTTCAAATCTACAGACTCCCCACATGCAGGCTTATTGACCCAGTGAGCACTGTGTATTATTGTCTGGTTTCCCCTTTCTTACATGACAACCCAAGAAGAGCCACACAGAGGTTAACGTGACATCGTCAGTGGAAATTCACAGGGTAGAGGTGATCAGTAATCACAGTTGTTGCCATCTACGTGAAATCTGTTGTATTTCATATGTCTATTATCCAACATATTAATTATGTCTAAGTGGAAAGTCAAGACTGAATTAAAAATTCAGCAATTCAAAACAGATACAGCTAGTTCTAGCCATTGAGTTGATTCAGCACTACTTGATTATGCTAAACAGTATTGTTTTCTAACTTCCAATATTGAGGTTTAATTATTCTGTTGCTAGTCAACTAAATTGTTCTGATTGTTTTTTTGTGTCCATTTTTCTTTTTAATCATTTCAAGTGATTCTTCTGTAAAGATATAGTTGAGAAGTCCTGAACTAAATGACAAAACAGTAGATAATTCTTTTTTTTTTTTTTTGTACCTGGAATCGAATTCAGGATCTTGAGCTTGCCAGGCAGACAGGGAACCACTGAGCTAAATCCCCAGGCCAGAAGTGCAGTTAATTCTTATATAGCCCTTCTCAAGAATTACCTATTTCCCATAATGGAGGTTGAGTAACTTCCAAGTTCATGTACCAAATAAGTAGAAAATCTTTTGATCTGATAATCACCAACATGCCTGTTCTTTTCACTCTGAAGTCATTATCTCTCAAGCCACTGTAACAGCATTTACTTTCCTGCTTTAATAAAGTTTTCATTTAGTAAAGTTTCTTTAGAAACCTCCAACTCATATCAGTAGTATATCCCATTCAATAAATCTTTTTTTTAAATCTTTATTAGTACATTGTAGATACACATCATATCATGATCACATTCAATATTGGAAATTGGTACCTGTATGTGACACAATTTAATACGCATTTTTCCATTCCCATCGCCACCCACGCTCCCCCACCTCTACATACTTCAGCTTTGTCTCCCTTCTTTTATTACCATCACATTTTTCCTTTACCCCTCCTTACTCACCCCTCCACATTTCCCTCTGAATATTTCCTATTTTACAATATCCATCATACATTCTGGAACTCATTAACATCTTCAGTTTCGCATACCAGAGAACAAATATAATATTAATAAATAATTCTACAAAAGATTGAAGTCACACCACTTGAATATTTAACATCTGCTCATATTCCTCCTGCATCTCAGAATATAATTTAAAATTTATCCTGAGAGGGACTTTGGTCCTATCATGTGTAACTATGAGGGACAGAGTAACTGTTTTAAGTTAAATAAATAGTGATCTTAAATATACTTTACATGATTGTAATTTCTACCAGTCAGATCTTTCTTGTAAGCCCCTGACTATAATTTTCCATAATAAAACAAGACCCATTATCCAAGCGCATTTACTAACTCAAGGAAATGAGAGTTGGAATAGAGAAAAAGGTAAAGAAGTTAGACTTGCACCGAAGGAAGCTCAGAAGTTACTGAATATTTCAAGTTATGCTGCAGGAGATACCTGGAAAGTGATGAAGTGATGTCAACGTTGGACACCGATAGCGGCTCTTCTGCTCCTCCAGGCCCTGAGTGACATACCTCCTTCCAGCTTCCTCTAGACTCTTTGCCTTAGTCCCAAGATGCCTGAATGTTTCTCCGCTGTTTCTCCTCCACACAGTTACGTTTCTCTGTTTCTGACTGAACAGTCTCAACATGATGCAGATATCCAAGCTGCTAAACAGACAGGTGAAGTGAAAGCCTAGTGTTCTCAGTTCCTCTGCTGCCATGATAAATTCCCACCAGACTGAATGGGAGGGGAACAGGGGTTGGAAATGAAGACACCTGAATCCTATGTTCATCTACCTTGAACTTCTAGGAAAATGAAAACTTTCATATAAATGTATGGTTTCTCAGTCAATTGCATGGGACACTAGGACTCATGTACTTTGTATAAGAAATTGATTACAATATACCTGGTTACAAGATGCCATCAAAGTCCAGTTTAAAGAAGCCACATAATTTTAATGCATTCTGAATTTTAGTTCCTTCTCCAAGTCACCTTCTAGACTTTATCTTTGAAATTACTTTATTCAGTCTATAGGATGAATTAGCTATATTATATAGTTACTCAAAATTTTGCATAAACTGTGCTGTACATAATGCGTTTCTGTTTTTCTTGAGCCATTTAAAATTGTCTTTAAAATAGGATTATAAATGAGAATAGTAAATGATGTTTAAAATTCAGATAGAGGATAAAACATCTATTACATAAATAATTCACTGCAGATTAACATTAAATTTCACAGTGTTCGATGAAAAGACAAATGGAGACATGAAAATTCTAATTGCAGACATTCATATTAATAAAAGAGTAGAAAAATACAAAATAATACAAATAATAAGCCGTTTTGGAAATCCAGACCCTCAGACAAATGAACTGGACCACTCCCTAATCTGCGGAGAATACATTTCAAGACCCCAATAGATAACTGAACCATACATAGTGCTAAACTCTCTATATAATACACTTTTTCCTATAGCTACATACATCTGACAAATTTTAATTTTATCAGGTACAATAAGAAAATGACAACAATTTAGTGCAAAGGAGAATTAAACTCTAATAAAAATGCATTTTCACTCTCAAAGTATTTCTCTTTCTCACTGTATTTTATCTCAGTTTTGTAAAAGGCAGTATTTCACAATGTACCCTTTAAATGATGCAGTATTGTTTATTAATTCAGTTTATTGATACAATTTAGATGAAGACAATGCTCGCATTCATTATATGGAATTTGCACCTGTACATGACATATCTTAATTCCTATTTTTTCCTGTTCCCTTCACCTCCTTCAACCTTTTTCCTCTCACTTAGATAAATGGATGTAACTTGAGATCAAGTATTTTTGATGCTTCTACATTGCCAACATCTACTACTCTAGCACGCTAGTCCTTTACTGAATGAAATGCAGATGATTCGTGGCAACCACTGCAGGCCTTCGAAGACCTTGCATATGGCTGGGGAAGCTGAGAAGCATGGGCACCCAGAAACTCATTGTCTTGTAGGAAAACATAACTAGACACGGACAAAGGAGATCATAAGAAGTGGACAGGCCGAGGGTCATCATATGGATTCTTCCTGCAGACTGGCCAGGAGGAGGCCAAGGAAAAGCACCCTAATGATTTGTTCATCTCAGAATGTCTCAAGGAGTGTACAGACAGTGGGAAGACCATATCTCCAGAGAGAAAAGGAAGTTGGAAGACCCTGACAAAGTGGGCAAAGCCCATTATGAAAAATAAGTGAAAACCCATATTCTTCCCCGAAGAGAAATAGTAAAGGAATTCAAGGATCCCAGCAGACCTTTTTCTTCCTTCTTATTGTATTCTGAGTATGAGCTCTAGAATACATGGGAGATATTATGAAATAGAAAATATTCAAAGGGAAATAGGATGTAGGGGTAAGTAACAAGAGGAAGAAAAGCTATGATGGTACAAAAAAAAGGGAAAACAACACTTTTGTATATAGGGTTGGGGAGTTGTAGGGTGGCTGGAAGAATGGAAAAAATGAGAATTAAATAGTGTCATACGCTATACAAATTTTCGATATTGTGTGTGATCATGATGTGTATGTGTAATGTACCGATAAAGACTGGGTTCTGTTCATTTGTTAGGTTGCAAAGAACCTGAGGGAAATGTGGATCACCCCTGCTGCAGGCGGGAAGGAGAAGCCTTCCATCACTGAGCCAAGGAAAAACATGACAATATTGTAGCCCGTGAAGGAGAAGCGATCCTGATGGGGCTGACCAAAAGCAGCTGCAAAGACAGAAAAAAAGCAAGACAGAGAAAGAGGAAGGAGAAGGTGAGGAAAAATGAGGAAGATGAGGAGGAAGAGCAAGATGAAGATGCTTGGTTCTAGGACAGTTACCTTTTTCTTGCTGATATACTGTTTAACACAATGCAATTCTTATAAAGAAAAATTGAAATAAACTCTGGGTAAGATTTGCTCATAAACTCCAGTGTCTTTCATCTAATCAACATACTACTGAATAAACCTGCGGACAGCCTTTTGCTTGTAATACTTTAAATAGCAACTAATTGTCAATATAGCCTACAAGTCCCACATTAACATAAAACTTAAAGTAGGCTCTATTGAGTGCAATAAATTAAGTCGATCAGGGGTGGTAGCATTTCATCTTGTCTCTAATGGAAATAATACGAAGTGATTTTCTTTCAGTTAACTGAGCACAGCCCTATGCTCAGACGCAAGAAAGTTGTAGCTGTTCCACTGATGAACGACATTTCTAGGTAAATCTAATTTATGTTTTTTAAAGTTACTTGAACACAAGAACTGAGTTACCACAACAGTTGACCTGACAAGCAAGGAAGCTCCCGAGGTGACAGCAGGCACCTGGCTCACCCGGTGTGGACTTGCTGGACAGTGGTGGCTCGGGGCCCAGGGAGCGTGGACCAGGACTACTTGAGAGTTCATGAGGCCGCTGCAGTGCTAATAAGTCCCGAATCAGGGATGGTCTGTTTCTGAAATTTTCCATGTAATACTGTTGGTAGGCAGTGGAAATCACAGAAAGTAAAACTGCAGATAAGGAAAATAATTGTGTGATTGGCTTTCATCAGTATACAAACTCAGACTGATAAAGATATGTGTCTTTAAAATTTAATACGATTTAAGGGCTGGGGATTTAGCTCAAGTGGCACCGTGCCAAGCTTGGACTCACAAGGGCCTGATTTCGATCCACAGTACCACAAAAAAAAAAAATCATGAGATTTAGTATCTTATTTCATCATACGTATTCGCATCGTTATTAGTCAGTTTGATACATACAACACTCACTTCCCATTCTAACCCTTCCCATAAATGAAAAGCCAAGGACAGTCTAATAAACCCACAAGGATAGAAACTTTTAAAAAGTGCTTGAACTTTCCAGTAAACTTGATTACAATTTTAAGTTATTGTCCTATTGTATTTTACTATATCTTTCCTATGGTCATGCCTGTATCTCAGTGTATGTAAGAAACAATGTATTAAATGTGCTTTATATTGTTATGGTACATAATATCAATACATTCATTTAAACTATGTAGAAATGATAAAATCATATGTGGAAGTAGTCTAAAAGAATGGTAAGCAAAATAAATATCAGAAATTTTCACTTTCAAAAAAATGTAAATGCTGTGTTCAATCCACAGTAACCAAGATATTTTAAAAGCAATGTTGTCACTGCAGTAAATTTTATAAATTTCCGTGGAAATTTAACAGCATGATGATAGTCACCGTTTTGTAGCCCAGGGAATATTTGCAATACTCCTGTTTCTCTTTCCAGTAAACTTAGACTTAGGGGACTACAGCACAGTGAATTAGAAGGTCAGACTAAAGTCAAGTACTCAGGCTAATGTTGTACTTTTAACAGTTAGTGCTAAAGTTAAAAAACTGTCTTATGCACCCAACAAGTTCCTGAGAGGCTTAGCTTCCTAAAATTCCTGTTAGGACTTTCATTTCAAATGATCAAAAGCAAATACTTAAGAAATGACTTTCAGGGTATGTGCATGTGGGGCAAAGAACTTAAAAAAAAAAGGCTGACCATCCTAGAAAACTTTAATGACTTATTTTCTTTTACCAAAAATTGACTACATGTATCGTTATAATAGTGCTGTTCAGTAATGAGATCAAGACAGCTAATCTTTACATTAAATAAAATTTGCAGTTTATTTTATTTATTTATTTATTTATTTATTTATTTATTTATTTATTTATTTATTTATTTATTTGTCCTTTTTGAGACAGGGTCTCGCTTTGTAGTTCAGGCTGGCTCTTAGCTCACTATGTAGTCCAGGCAAGCCTGGAACTCAGCAATCCTCCTATCTCTGCCTCCCGAGTGCTGGGATTACAGGCGTGAGCCACCAGGCCCCGCACTGTGGTATGTGGTATTGATTGCTGATGGGCATGAGTCACCACACCCAGCACTGTATGTGGTTACCAGGCATTGAACTGAGGACCTTGTGCTTGCAAGGCAGGCGCTGTAACCACTGAGCTAACCTTCCCGCCCTGCAGTTTATTTTTATTAATGGGTTCTATGACATATAATTTATGAAAATTGCCTATCACAAAGCCTGACTTAAAAATTGAAGCTAAATTATATTCTTCATTTTAAGCTAAAATGTAAAGCAAGTTTTGCTGAACTGTACCATGTGTCTTGTAGTAAACATCACTCATTCTTCGGGCATTCCATTCTTCTTGTAACTTATAAAGTGCTGTATCCTAATCGCTTATTAGACCCATTCGTATTATTAGGTCATTTAAATATAATTAGTCTCAGAAATATATAAGGAGGAGAGAAGAAGAGAAAAGGAAAAAGGAGGAGGGGAGAGAAGGGGAATGAGAGAGGGAAAGAGAAAGAAAATTCATGGCACATCAGTATTGTTTAAATGAACACCACAGCTGTAATTTTTAGATGAGTTTTTATCTGCCTGCAGTAAGTGACCAAACAATAGTTATAAATTATGGAGGGCTTACCATGGCATTCTTGATTTATGGAAGAACATGTAGTGAATGAAAATAAAAACACATTGTATAAGTGTTTTGAAAAGATGTCCAGGACTAGCTGACCGCTGTGCTGAGCTGTAGTGTACAGCACAGCAGCTGAGTGGCACGTGCAGCTTGAATGTAACATTTGAGGAAGATTCAGAATTTTCATAACTAGATGTTTGGAGCAATCGATAACTTTTTCAATTTAAAATCTTACAGATATTTTCCAATTCAGGTTCTGCAATTAATTCCTTTTACCATTCCACAGCCCTTCAAATTTGAGAAAGCTCAACTTTTATTTTTAAGTTCAGAAACAAATTCTTTTTAGAGTCAACAGTTGATGAATGTATCTTCAGTGTACCTAGTTGGAACAGAGATTGAACCTCTAAGAAAAAAAATGAATTAAATCAAATAATCAAGGAGAATGGTTGAGAAAATGTGAACAAAACCATGAAACCCCATCACCATGGTGAGAAAGCACAGAGTGCATTATTATGGATGTTGTGTCAGTATGATCATCTCTGTTTACAAAGAACAGAATTATAATTAGAGCCAAATAGAACAGTTTGGGATAATTTACTGTACAACTCTACAAATCTGTTACTAGTTTGAAGCTTAATGACTAGAGTAAAAAATGCCACTTTGCAGTATTTTTATAATGTTCTTCATAAGAAGTATATATTGAAAATGACCTCTTCCCCTGTTACACTCATAAAATTAGTGAGCATAAAATGTATCATTTTGACAGTATTGAAGCAGAGCATTTACTAAAAGACATGGTATTACACAGAACAACTGCAGAACTGATGTGCATGAAATTCAAGCAAGTGATTAATGTTTTAAAGTTGGGAATATTTATTTTATTCCTTTTGGCACTGAGATACATGTTTTATCATTTTGACTTTATATTGGTCTTTATAATTAGCAACATGAAATTAAGATCAAATGTGAAATGAAATTGAGATAGAAATTGGCGTTTCTTCAAAATATGGATTTACTTACTTTATATAGACATTTTATTAAATGAAGTTAAACAATTATAATTTACATGCTAAAATCCACTTTATTATGGAAGAAGGTAAAATTCATTTATGAAATTATGTTTTATGTATAGGTATGTCATCATGAATCAGTGTTAAACTCTGACTAAAATTTTCTGAATGATGAATTTAATTTTCAGTAAATGACATTAAAATAAATAATCATTTAGGAAAAAATTTAAACTACATTTCACTACATAAAATAGAATGACTTTAAATATATTTTTAAAAACCAACAACAGAGAGCATACTCAGAAATGCTAGCAAAATATCACAGTATAAAAGATGCACCTAAGTCCCCATAAACCAACTTTGAAATGACTGAATATCATAGAAATAATTTTAAAAGGAAAATAATGTTTGCAAAATAAAAATTGGGTTGAAACGGGGGAAATATTTTATGAAATATCAGTTAATATATCTAGGCAGATGATATACTTAAGGAATTATCAGTGGATATAAATATTAATTTATATGAGTTTGAAGTACAATACCATATTACTATTCATAATATACTGAAAAAGTTTTTGTTCTATTGAAAAGATCTAATAAACACCAAAAAAGATCACTTAGAAGAAGGTGTAACCATATTACTATTCATAATATACTAAGAGAAAGTTTTGTTATATTGAAAAGATCTAATAAACACTAAAAAATGATCACTTAGAAGAAGGTGTAACCATATTACTATTCATAATATACTAAGAGAAAGTTTTGTTATATTGAAAAGATCTAATAAACACTAAAAAATGATCACTTAGAAGAAGGTGTCATTATGTAAATTAGAATATTTTTTCCACACAAAATATTTAGCTCAAATCTACTTGATGAAAATAGAATTAGAAAAAATACATACTACAAGATTTTTACACATTTTGTCTCTATTGTTATATAATATCCTGTGTTTCACATCCACCTGGCTGGAAGAAACCTCTAGCCTTATTGCAATGATCTGTTATGGCTTCAGAATAACTGTTTTCTCATTATGAAAAAAATACTTTGAATTTTAAGTAATCTGGAATACTTATTTTCCATTTACCTATTCTATCATCTTTAAAGACTGAAAAATAATTTCATTCATTAGTGTGAATATATGATGTCCTTTACTCCAGCTATAGATTGAATCTTGGATATTTTTCACAGGTCCGGGTGTAAAGGTTTGGTTCCCAGATGGGCATTATAAGGTCATAAAACCTTTAAGAGTTTGGACTTAATGAGGATGTTTGGGTTATTTGGTACTTTTCTTCTGAGGGGAAAGTAGGACCACAGCACCTCACTTTCGTTTTCCAGTCATAAGTTGTGCAAGTTTACTCTATCGCACATTCCCAGGATTCAGCCAGGGCAGACCAATCATGGACTGCACCCTCAAACATTGTGAGGTGAGTTAAAACTTCCCTTTGTATGAGTTTCTCTGTATAAGTTGCCTATGTGTTACGGTAAAAGGAAAGTAACTAACACAAGTTTAACACATTTCACTTCTAGTACAAGGATTTCTCTTCTACCCAATTACATCATTTTTTATCATATCTTCAGGAATAACCAAACTGCTGACAAATATACCAATGCACAATTGCTAAGGAAGATAGATTTCTTGTTGCTTTGCCATTCATAAATATCAGTATTATTGAGATCTTCTGAAATTTGGACCATTTTTTCTTCTACTATATAAACAAAATTTCATTTTCACAGCTTCTTAACACAAATCCTATGCTTTTATTTCAACTTTTCTGTTCTCCCTAATCTTAGCTTCTCTACCCATGAACTGTCCATTAGTGTATTTCAATAAAGTGGGCATGGCCTAGGGCATTCTGAAACTTCAGATAAACAAATGCATGAAATGAAAATTGTGAATATATGTATCATCATGGATAATGCACAAGGGATAGAGAAAGTAATTCCATAATTTTTCTATTATGTGTCATGTTTAATGTAAAGAACAGTAAAGCAGTTTCTTAAAACATTTAAAAGAGTTTAGGCAAGTTTATTGGAGACAAACAGAACCATGCACTATTTTGCATTAAATGGAAATTTAAACTATAACTGTACTTGATGGAAAAAGTGTCAAGATAGATTTTTATATATTTGGTTCAGTTATTCTGCTTCTCAGAATAAATAGCAAGGTAAATTCTGATGTACCATAAAAATAAATGGAATATTTATTACATTTTAATGTACAATTCAATTTAAATACTAAATCATCTTTATATAAATTATTTTATTAGACTAAGAAAATATTTTAGATTTTTGAAACAATAGTAGTAAAATGGGCCGGATGGTTAGCTCAGTGGTTCCAGCGCCTGCCTCACAAGTGCAAGGTCCTGAGTTCGATCCCCGGTAACCACATATAATGCTGGGCGTGGAGACACGCCCACCAACAATCAACACCGCATACCACAGTGCGGGATGTGGTGGCTCACACCTCTAATCCCAGCACTTGGGAGGCAGAGGCAGGAGGATTGCTGAGTTCAAGGCTTGTCTGGGCTACATAGTGAGCTCAGGGCCAGCCTGAACTACAAAGCAAGACCCTGTATCAAAAAAAAAAAAAATCCTATTTAGTTGTAATGATGGTGCCCCACATTTTGTCACTGTTACTCATGTATTTGACTGAAATGTAATTCTTATAAATGGTATCCCTGGGAATGCCCACCTGTGCCTTTTAAAATATGAGCACAAAATCTATCCATCTATCTGTCTGTCTGTCTGTCTATCTATCTATCTATCTATCTATCTATCTATCTATCTATCTATCTATCTATCTTCAGTTATTTGTCCAGGAACACTACTATTTTAAAGTGAATGTGAACATTTTAATGTGAAAGTGAAAGTGTGTGTGTGTGTGTGTGTGTGTGTGAGAGAGAGAGAGAGAGAGTGTGCATGTGGGTATAGATATGAGATAATCAGTTCTGTGTTTCTCTTATCTCCTGCATATAGAATCCATTATTTTGAGCTCTGACTGTCACTTTTCACATAGTTTGATGGCATTTGGACTGATCACAGGATTTCCAGATTTCAAGGGGTGAAATACCAGGGAGGGGGAGGTTTTCCTTCTTTCTTGCTTTTTTATGAAGTTATTATGAAAATTTAAGTTCAAAAGTCACCCCATAACTAATTCATTTTAGTTATTTCCTCTTTCATGTATAGTTACACTCATGTCTGTTTTATTTATAAGCTCTATTTCACTACACTGTATTCACAGGTAAATAGTAATAGAAATTATACATAGAAATGAGTCATTGACTTCTAAACTTTTTAATTTTTTTTTCTTTTTTTTTTTTTTTTTTTTGCTTTTTTGGAGACAGGGTCTCGCTTTGTAGTTCAGGCTGGCCCTGAGCTCACTATGGTGCCCAGGCAAGCCGCCACGAACTCAGCAATCCTCCTGTCTCTGCCTCCCGAGTGCTGGGATTATAGGCGTGAGCCACCACGTCTGGCATTGTAAATTTTTTAAACTTTAACAGACTTAATAATTGAGGACATTTCTAGTGTAGTATTTCAGTGCATGTACAGAGAGAAAAGCAGAACTTTTATTTGATTATCACAACAGGTTTAGATATTAAACTTTCTTTCCTTGTCAGTTTCTTTGCCTCAGAACGTGAGAAAAACCTTGCCAACTGAAAAGTAACCAGTCTCCCCTCACCAACCAAGAAGTTTCTTTCCTCTTTTTGTTTCTGCATGCTCAAGGTAGATTTCCAGGGTCCTTCCCCCCTGACATTAGCCATCAGCACCCTGAAATGTGTCTTACAAAACCAATGGCTACTTTATTCTCACAATCGCTGATACCATCCACTCACCCTGTTCCCCTCAACATTTCACCTTTTCTCACCCTTATCCCCTTAGTTACTTCTGCCCATGCTTCTGCCTTCTTTGAAAAATTGCTAGCCCAAAACTCAGACTCTTCTGTAGGACAATAGCATTTGCCAGAAAAAAAAAATCCCAAACCCTACTTCTGTCCCTCCCAGGCCTTTGACCATTCTGAATCCATCATATACCAGGCACTGGCCAAGAAAGAAAAGATACTAGCTGACATCCGGGTCATTTCCTTCCTTCCTTCATTGTACACAACATATTTCTGTTTTTGTTCACCTTTTCAGGTATCATCTGACTCTCAGCAGTTAGTTCTACCAAACTAGCTCTTGATGTGTTTGTCACTGTGATTTGTCTCAGCTGTAGTCATCTTAGCTTTCCAAATAGATTTCACTTAGTCTGTCTCTCTGATTTTTATCTCTTGGGAACCTGTCTCATAACACATCTGCCTTGTAGTTTCTTCACAACCTGGCATACTAGACACACTGAGACAGGAGAAAGCCTTCAGAAAATTTTGACATTTTCCTAGAGACTTAGAGAATGCACCTGACAGAAACAACATTGATGCGCTAGTGGACATTTTCCAGTCTTCGAGGCCTAAGAATATAGCACTAGAGAGCAAAACAGCAGGAGAACGATATCAGGTTTTCTTTCATTATGATACAATGCTCATCACATTCACTTCTAACTGCTGTGAAAGTGCAACTTTCTGAAATAAAACCTTCTTCTCTTTGTTCCAGAAAAACCCTAGGAAGACTATTAAAGCACCATTTGAATTGTTCATGAAGCTGCAATTATTGTATAGCCCAAGATGTGTTCTAGAGATGGGATCACAAAGGTTGTATTTCTTGCATCCTGATGGCAGGAAAGGAGTGGAATGCAAATTATCTACTTTCTCAGTGATAATGACAGATGTTTTCTAATCACTTTTTTGAAAAACCATTTCACAATGATGTTTTCAATGATCCAGGAAATTTACCATTCATTTTCTCCTCTAAAAGAAAGATATAGAAGGATGGGATGGAAGAACACCCACACTATTTTGCAGAATGATCTACAATCAGAAGATAATTCAAGAAATCTACAGCTAAGTGTATCCAATGAGCCACATCATGTTCTACAACCAGTCTGTACAATGACAAGATGTATTTTGTTTTTATTTTGCCAGTGATCCCAATTCAGATTTATCTGACATCTCACAGGTCACTACTTCAATTATTATATCAGTCACCAGGTGGAGAAAGGTAAATGGTGCCCTTCCATTGATACTCTCAGAATAATCACACATAAAAATGTGTCATCATTCTCATTGCTGAGGACTGGAGGTTTATATGGTTTGTCATGTCTTGTGTCTAGATGCCCCACCAAACCCTCATGAGTCATAGATGGGACTCTTCAGATGTGACTATATCTAGATTATATAATGCTGGAATTGAATCATGGTCAAATCCCTGGATTCAGGGTTGTGGGATCAAGGATATACGATTATGAAATTAGTCCATTGATTGAAATGGTACCTAACCTAAGTCTGGCAGCTGGGATAGAATACAAAAGGGTCAAAAAGAAGCTGTCATTGTAACTAGTAGTTTGTTACCTGACAGCCAAGAATCAAGGAATCCTGACTGCTGCTCCAGCTGTCTGCAGATCCTGGTGCTGTCTATGTGGTGCTGTTTTTTGGTATCTGCAGAAGGCAAGACTTGTGGGGATCAGAATGGCTTCCACCCAGATTTCAGAAGAAGTCTTGGGAGGCCAGACAGTGGTGTGTCCTTGAGAAAGTGGTATGGGGAGTTGTGAAGCTGAAGGTGTGGTGGAGACCCTAACATTTGGAGAAACCAGGGACATGATTCAACTGAGGGTACCCACAAGAAGCAAGGAGATGCAGCCTGAAAGAAAAGCTGTGAGGGCTACAACCATTGTCGGTGCCATAGGCACAGAGCCACCAGGCTTCTTCACAATTCCCATGTTGGCACAGATTGTCACAGACTCTGGTCAGAGTGCAAGACCTGTCCTTCTACTCTTTCTTACATTACTGACCAATATAACCTTTTCCTTCTTTGTAAGGCGGGAACAAAAGCACAATTCCTAGGGCTTCTGTGATCACTAAATGTTAATATCAATTTTAAAATATTTGTAAAGGCCCAACTGCACATTCCAAAGGTTGCAATCATTTTTATTTGTGCAATATATCTACTATCACTCCATTTATTATGTGGACCATATTACAGTAGGTCTCTCAAGGAGCTATCCCTGTGAAGCAGAACCATGAGTTAAGTTTAACAATCCCTGGTACCACAAAAAAGGAAGTTAAACTATGAAGAGAAATAGGAATTTACTGAGACCCCTCAAAATTAAACTTCTTTTAGCATGCTAATAGACATTTTTTCTTAAAAAGTATCAAAAATATAGATGCGTTGTAAGTAAAATTAATATCTACTGGTTGGTTCCAATACTGTTTAGTAAAATAAAAATGTTAAGATAGGAGCTCCTTGCAATTTTATAAAACATTCACATAAATTGTACTACAACAGTTATTATTTTGTGTTTTTAAACAGCCTGCGTTCATCACAACATATCATGTTAATATTTCTGTTTTGACTAAACATTGGCAGATGATACAACAGACAACTATGCAATATTCTCGAAAAGCTTCAAATGTTCTGGAGAAGAAATGGGTCACAGGAAGTTAGAAATGATTCAAGATTTTTTTTCTCACTTAACTAGCTGAAAATGAGAATTGGTTAGTGGTCATATCCGTTCTACAGTGCCTAACCCCTAGAAATACTTTGAGGGAGGCATACATCTTATTTTTTAACTAGATTAAAGGAGGGTTAAACATATGTGAATAGGTTCCCCAAAGCTGTATGCTTTAAAAAATATTCTTTAACTTAAGCTCTTTTAGCAACAGCTTTGTAGCTAGGATATATGGATGATGTGGAAAACATATTTATTTGCAAAATTAACCCAACATAGTCACTGATGATTGAAAGCATGATCATGTTTGCCTTGGTGTTTGCCACCTATAAAATGAAAAGCAATCCTTGTGATGTAATTATTTCTGCACTTGGTTTATAACAATAGAGATGTTACATGGCTACTAAAATTTAAAATATGATTCTCCTACCTTCAGCACCAGCACATATTTGAATTCCCTTTTACAAGCACTCCTTCTGATGAAAACTTTATTTACCCGTAGTCGTACAATGTGTACACTTAAAAATTGTTCTTCATTTTAGAACCAACATATGATGCTTTTATTCACATGGGGAAACATTTTTAAATTGCACGCTTTATGGTCATCACGAATGAAAGAACTGCTAAGTACAGAATGTATCATGGAAGAGCAAATTGTGTCTATCTTTTTATTTGCCTGCTAGTACTTGTATTTACCTGGGATATTCTGCCCAGGATTAGCTTTATAGTTTCTTCGAGATTTCACCAGTGCAGTTACCTCAGTTTCCTCAGGTAAAAAAGAGACTGTTGTAGCTCTTAGGGACTTTGCCATTATAAATGGTACATTCAAAAACAAGTGTTCATTTCTAAATGTCTCTAAGAGCTTTGATACAAACATATAGCCAAGCTATGCCCTTGCAAACCTTTGGATGAATATCGGTTTTTCTCCCTCTAGAGAATTTCAAGTCGTTTCGGTCAGGAATTGAGATTCGGGTGTACACTGCAGCACTTTCACAGGCACACTGGGAGCTACCTCTGTGTCCTGCTTCCAAAACTGCTACCAACACACCTCAGAAGGTGTGTTGTCAGCGTCTCCCAGAGCTGAGTTAAAATAAGGGGATCAGGGTGGATCCTCATCTGTTCTACACACTTGACTGGTCTCATGGTTAAATGGGGGAGACAGGGGATGGATCGGTTCCAAGGAAGATACCAAAGGACTGTGAGAACAAGGGGGTGGTGACCCATACATGCTGTGTGCCCAAAATCTGAGGAAGCTGCCAGCATATCACCAAAAGTTGCAGGAGCACCCAGAAACCAGTTCTGCTCAGATCTTCATGAGGCACCAAACCTGACTGCACTATTTTTGGTTTGTTTGTTTTGTTTTGTTTGTGTGTATGTGTGTGAAGAGGAACATTTTGTTAAGAAACAAAGCTTCTGCCTAAGAGAGACAGAAGGGGGAACCCAGAAAGTGGGTAATCCACCTACCTCACTTTTCAGAGGGCTTTTATGGAGCAAAGCCAAAAGCGAGTCCAAAGTGGGACAAAATTACAATCAACCAGTAACATTGCAAATATAATAGCTTAAGTAACAATGGTACAATGAGAAGTCACACAATATACACAAAACCATGATCAACCAATATGATTACAAGTATAATTGCTCAGGGGGATCCAATGAGAAATCAGTCAGTAACAGTTGGAACAGGAATTTTTGACTCAGACTCTTTTCCAGGGAGGTGGGTTAAAATTCCCCCAGGAGGTTGGATCCCTCTTTAGAATATCTGGTGGCTGCCTATTTGCAATATTAATCAAAACTATCTATCCTACATGGGTGGGACAGCTCTTTTCTATCCCAACCATAACCTCCAAAATGGCTCCTTTGAGGACCAGTCCTATCTATCTGCCTACCACATGTCTAGCTAGCTTTTCTACCTATAATATTCACCCCTCTGAAGAGGTACCTGAACTGCCCTGTGGGCCAAGAAGCAAAGACCAATCTAACTTCTTCAGGCTGGAGAGGCTTGTAGTTGTGATTGGCAGTCAGGGTCACTCCATAGAGGGTCTATCTAAAGGCCCTTGGTAGACTGCACGCGTTGTTGTCTTAGGTAGGCGTACCACCTTGAGTCTGGAGGAGACAAAAATAAGAAGGCAATTAAGAACACATGCACCATACAATAAGGCCAAAAGGATCACTGTGAATATAACCAGTAATTGTTTTTACCAGGACAAACTCATAATAGCCTCTTACAGAGTGGATAAGGAGAAGGTCCACAGTGTATTAGAATCTGACATAGCATCAGTGTATCATTTGATGTCCTGAACAGCAGCTGAAATATTAACGGATGGATCAGGGACATGATATTTAGCTTTTACAATTGAAAAGTGCCCTCTTGGGTTATAGTTAAAATGTCTAATGCCATCTGATTTTGAAGGACAGCTTGTCCTTCCTTTTTATTTAGAAGGAATACCTCAAATTAGTATAAATATTGACCTTGTCACTTACTGAGTTGCTAGGCCCTGGCCAAAGCTATGAGTTCTGCTGTTTGTGTACTAGTGCCAGGTGCAAGTGAGGACCTCTCAAGCGTCTGGTATAGTCACTACTGCGTATCCTGCTTTTTTGGTCCCATTTTTTAATAAAAGAGCTGCCATCACAAAAGAGAATCAAATCAGGTTAACAAGGGGTGTGTTTAATAAATCTTCTCTGACTGCATAAATGCAGAATTACCTGTTTACAGTCATGTCTTTCAGCTTTTTTTCTTCTTTTTTTTGGCAAAATGGTGGCAGAATTTAAGGAAGAACATGTCCTTATTTGAACAGCTGGCCCTTTAAAGAGGAGGGCCTCATATTTAAGAGGTCGGCTATCTGATAACCACAAGCTCCCTTTAGATGAAAGAGGCCCTGCCACATTATGAGGTGTATATATGATAAGATCTTTATCCAAGGTCAGCTTGGACACCTCCGGCACCAAGAGAGCTACTGCAGCCACAGCTCTGAGGCATGCAGGCCATCCTTTTGCTATGAGATCTAACTCATGGCTTAGCTACCCTACAGGTTGTTGAGTGGGTCCTGAATCTTGTGTAAGCACTCCTAAAGCCATGCCCTGCCCTTCATCAGCATATAGATTGAACTTCTGTCCTGTTGGCAAACTCAATGCTGGGGCATTTAGAAGGGCTTGTTTGAGCTTTCTGAAAGCTGCTGACCGCATTTTTAGTCAGACTCTCCAGCTGCCACGCACGTGCCACAATACATTTCTGTGTCGCCTCTTAGCGCGTACACTGTATATCCCGAAGGCAACGCTGGCAAACATGCACACCAGACAGGACCCTGGAAAGGGAAAGTAGAGATGGACTAATTCTGTTTGTTGATTTTTTTCCTTGAGCACAAGCACTTTGTTCCCACTGTGAATTTTGTTTCTTCCTTCTAAGTGGTTCAAGTCAAAAGTTAATCGATGATTTGGGTCACTTAAACTGTTACTTAAAATTAGCTTCCGCACTACTTGGCAGGGTGGGGGCCGGGGTAACCCCGCTCTGGGCCTCCTGGAAGCTACTAACCGGGGCTTTTGATGATGAATGCCCCTCATCAGGTCGGCTTCTTCCCACTCTTGTATCTGAAAGGGCTCCTGCGGCTCCCAGCGGTGTCAGGCTAATTCAGTGCCCTAGCAAAATTAACAGCAGGAAGCAAACTTTTGTAATTTTCTTCCTTTATAAATAGCATTGTTCATCCAGTAAAGGATCGCGGTTCCTGCTGCAGCTGTTGCCGCGCGGAAAAGTTATCTTCTTTCCATCAGTGTTCCAAATCAATCCGAAATTAACCAGCCTCCCGAGGAAGACAATCAGCTTTTTACCTTTGAGTTCTTCTGGTTTCACCTCCTGGACTGGGCCTGTGGTGCTGGCATTAGGTAGGAAGCGCTCAGTACCCGGGGTGCCATGAGATTGTCCCCGCGAGAATTACAAAAGGCCGAGCTGAGCGAGCCTGCTCCGCTGTTTGTCCTTTAAAAAAAAGGAAAAAAAAAAAAAGCTCCAAAGTATTTTTCCCTTCATAAAAAAAAAAAAAAAAGTTAATATTTAATGCCATTTCAATGTGGGAGCTAGTAATTTGTGGTTTCTAAAGATGAATTAAACTGTAAACCAATACAAATTATATACAAACATTTCTCCTTGTGCAAAGAACTTCCTCTCAAGTCTCAACTGAGAGCGTACTATTCATTTTTTAAAGTTAAGTATAAATTTAGGAACAGAGACTACAGCAAATTTAAAGGCTTTTTGATTTATATGATGTTGCAAGTGCTAAGAAAACAAAAATCAAATGAGTTGATCTTACTTCCTTCAAGTCAGCAAAACTGACCAAAAAAAAAAAAAAAATCCCTTTCATAAACAAGAAAGTGACCAAAAAGAAGCAGCGAATACAAAGAATAGTAATAAGGAAAACATTAAGAGCAATGAAAGAAATAACGCACATTGGGGATAGAGGAGAACATAAATGGATAAAAAGCTCGCAGCACATTTATCTGTCTACACAGCATAAAGGAAGGCTGTATCCTGAGCTGACGGTACAGTTTAAGGCCATCGCGAGCCTGACTTAGTCTCCTCTTTGGGAAGCAAATGTCCCTCAGCTGCTGGGAAGAACTGTGGGCAAAAAAGATCTGAACTAGCTTGGGGAGCTGTCGAACCCTTGCAGAACACCTGAAAACAAATTGCTCACACATCTCTCTAGAATTAGAGGATTTATTTTTTAAAAAATTCTCATGGTTTTCTAAGCGCCACCACTTGATTAATATTTATGTTTTTTTTTTTCCATCTTGAATAGATGATGTATAGTTACTTACGGGCTCGTAACTGACTTAAACTAAGTTGTTTATAAATAAAAACTGGAAAAAAATGTGGTTTCATTACATTTCCACAAACGTCTACAGAATATTCAGTGTTGCTCTAAAATTCGTTTAATATAATGGCAACACGCAAGAGGAATCTCAGCTGCTGTGGGCACCGAACCGGTCCCGGGGCCGCCTCCGGTCTGTCCTGCTGGCCAGGCCCCCAGTGCCTGCGTCTCGGACAGCCTTGCCTCGCGGTAGCAAGGACGCAGTGGACCAAGAAGCAGTCAGTGTCCCCCTACAGGGGAGTTTATTCTTTATTGAAATCAGTTCAATGCTGCTGATGGTCTTAAATCCCTTTGGGGAGCAGGAGATTTAATAAATAGATGGTACCGAGAAAAATGATTTGCTTTGTGACAAAAGTATTTTTTTCTGCATACACTTAACTTAAAATTTCTTAATCAGCAAAGATTACATACAATTATTTTTGGATTTGAGGTGCTAAGTCAGGACACAGACTCCAGGGATGATTTCATGAAATCAGTTCCATCTTTACTGAGCAGAAGTGTAGCTTATATTCAGGTGGTTGGGGGAGGACATAGGAAAAAGCCTTAGAGTCAGGACATAGGGCGATCAGCAGGCGATCCGGTCCTGACCAATCAGGGGCTCTACACACCCGGGCAGGCACTGTGTACAACAACTTAACGACAGCCTACAGTGATCTACTGGACTGTGGTGTGGCGCATCCTACCTAGCCAGATGGCAACATCACCCTCAGTATTCTATGACAAATGTCTTTTATATTACAAAATCAGCTAATAAGGACTATATAATACAACAAAGTTTTAAGAAAACTTACAGTAAGTTGACATTTACCGGCCAGTTGAGAAGATGTGACATAGGTTGTACTCTCCACAACACGCCATTGAAAAATAGAAAAATAGGGCCAGAGATTTAGCTCAGTGGTTCCAGTGCCTGCCTCGCAAGTGCAAGGTCCTGAGTTCAATCTCGGTAACCACATACTCATGCCCACCAGCCATTAGTACCACATGCCACAGGGCCAGGGGTGGTGGCTCAGGCCTGTAATCCCAGCACTTGGGAGGTAGAGGCAGGAGGATTGCTGAGTTCGAGGCTTGCCTGGGCTCCATAGTGAGCTCAGGGCCAGCCTGAACTGCAAAGTGAGACCCTGTCTCAAAAAAGAAAAAAAGAAAAAGAAAAGAAAAATAGGACTACATTCAACAGTTATTTGTAATAGACATTACTCTGTCTGAACATGATGCTATTTAATATCATACTAATTTCCTCAAATTTTCAATGTCACCAAAAAAAGGATGACTTTTCTTAACTTCCCTATTATTTTGTTTCCATGAAAATATGTTGCTGAATGTACTCTCTAATTTTTTTCACAATAAAATGTGCTTATTGGTATTATCTATAACTAGATATCTATTAGATTATAAAAACTGATTTTCCCTACCATGTAAAATGAGTCATGGATTTAAAATAGAGAAATAAACATGTAATTTTTTGTTCAATCTTGACATTTATATTTTCACTTTAATATCTCACTCTTAGAGTAGTACTTCCTAAAAGAGGCAATTACCTTTACCAAGGCAATAATTTAACTCCCAGTATGTTTAACCTTGAATGACCAAATGCACTACAAAAGAAAAATCAGCAAAGATTACAAACAAATATTTTTGGATTGAGAAAAAAGTGACATGCTCAATATTATTCTTATATTGTGTTGGCTTTGTTGAGTTGAGCAAAAGGCCATGAATGAAGTCCTAGCTGAGATTATTTATTGAAGTGAAAGCAGAATTAGAAAGGGCGGTGACACATACATCATTGCCACCATAAGAAACAGCCTCGAAATACAGTCTCAGTTGAGTGTATTAAACTCTCTGAATGACTGGGCAGGCAAAATTATAGTCCACTAGAATAATTATAGTGCACAGTCATATCTAATGGGATCTGCATAAATCAGGGTATTGTTTGTCACAAAGTGTATTTATACTTGTCAAATAATTGTAATTGGACATTTACAAAGGATCATTTCAATTTATAAACATGACTCTTTAAATGAATATTTATAAAGCACTTGTTACAGAAAATAAATTTACTCAGGTAATTTTGAACTGTGATTTTATAGCCTGTAATAGAAAAGCATCTCTTGCTAAAAAAAAAAAAAAAAAAAAAAAAAATCTCTCCTAAACATCTGTTAATGATAAAGGTCAAAATTAGATAGAAATGGGTAGGAGTCTCTCAGCAGTTCCTAGGACAAAACTGTTCCACAGTATCTGTGCGTTCTGTGCTAGCAGAGGAATGACTTTCAAGACCAAGCAGTGGGACTAACTTTAGAATATGGGATGGCACCACAACCATATATCCTGTCATAGAGAGGTGGGCTCTATAGTAGTACAACTCTCAGGTCATTTTACTGTATTATGCAATCTCCCAGAAAAACAAGAAATAATTTTTGACAAAAATCATCAAGAAATATGAAATAAAACAAGATACTGAGGCTACCTCATGTTCTAATGTCTTTAGCCTCATATTGTTATATAACTTCTTTTACATCCTATTCACTATTTCTTCATTCGCTAATAAATAAGCCCTGAAAAATTTTAGTCTTTTCCTAGAGCTTCTGATGCTGGTGGACTTCACCTGGTTCATTATATTTTGCACGTAAACATATTTGGTGTCACTAACAGGTCCTAATTGCTTAATATACTTGACCAGCCTCCCACTCTTTAGTCTAAGCTACCTGGCTTAGTCTGAGAATTACTCTCTGTTACATAAAACCTTACCCACTGCAAGGCGATGACCTACAAATCTCTTCCTAACCCAGTCGACCAATTTTCAGTACACCAAAGAAGTAGAATGATTTTTTGAAGAGTCCAATGCTTAAGGAGTATTCCACATATTTTAAAACATAATTCCAATGTTATATTAAACAATTAGGACAATGTACCTAAATTTAACAGGAGGAGGGATTCATCTAACAGAGATAACAGGTGTGATCCAGAAGACAAGAAGGGAAAATTGGATCAGGCCTCTATCTCACCAGAACTCTCCGGGTCCTCATAGCACACTGGGGTGTCACTTACACAGTTTCCTGTACCTTCTTTTCTATTGCAGGGGGGTGGTGGAGATTTGGTACTATACATTTATATATATTCATCAAACTGTTTTTTAAGCATCCTCTGCTAATGAAATACATTATATTATACTTTGAGAAAAAACAGTACAGAAACAAAATGAAAAGTGCTTCTTTTGACACTGGCATTATACTCAAAATGGGCTTTGCAGACATGACATTCTGCCGCAACTTTTACATCTCCTCCATGTTTGTGCCCTATGCGTCATGTCAGTAAATAAAACACCCAGAAAGTCAAATCTGGCAAATGTTTGACAAAGCAGCACTTAACAATGGAGAAAGGGGAAACACATCTGAGTCTCTAGAGATCCCTCTTTGGGGAGATTTACCTTTTACCGTTTCTTGGTAGACACAAACACATCAAAGACAGGACCAACCCCTCCCCTTCCTGCTCCTTAAAAGATAAGGATTTAAACTGCAGCACTTGCGTGTTGGCTCGGGGAAAGGGAGAAACACAAGGGTAAGGGAGGGAGGAAGTTTCAAGTTCAAGTTTAACTTTGGGACCCATCGGAGAAAACACATTTCACATTTTCATGAAATATAAATATGCACATTTACCGTGCCTCTCTTTGATATATTGACAACCCCTCCCTTATTTTCCCTTTATTTTTCAGTAGTAATTTACACGTTATCATAGTGGTTTATATAAATTAATTTGGGAGTGTAAGTAACTGTAATGAGGCTGTACTGAAAAGTAAGCATGAGTATAATTGGAGGAGGCGTTCAGTGACCTAATAATTTTATATAGGTGTTTTTAGAAAAAGGAGAGATAGAAAAATGTTTGCCTAAGCAGCAGTGCTACTACAATAGAGGGAATCATGACTGCTTTATTAGATGGGTTAAATATTTAAATATTAGCAAAGTTGTTAGTGTATGCTTCACTGGACTCTTTTTCTTTTCAGTACCAAGTATTTATTTCAATTTTTAGTGGTACATTATATATACACATCATGATCACACTCAATATTGAGAATTTGTACCAGTATATGTCACAACTTAATTCTCATTTTTTTTTTCCCATTCAGGTATTTTGGTGTTCTTTCTGTTCTTCTTTCTATCATGAGGGCTGAGAGTTAGGTATGCAGGGTTGGCCAGTCCCTTTGCATTTAGGATCCCAAGCATAACTTATGTATACCTGGCAGAACTCTATATTTTGATTTGTGTCTGTAGTGCTTATTATCATCTAATGTGCCATGTATTTTTACTTCTTTGTTTTAAATCTCCCCCTCTAGAATGGTGCCAGTCAGAGAGCAGGGTTATGTCATTCTGATTTTCAGTATTTTCCCCTAGTAGATATTATACCTAGAACAGAGTCTGGTATATATTTGGCTCACAATAATATTTTTAGGTAAGTAATTAATAAAATAATGAATACTAAAACACATAGGACACATAAAAATATCACTGACTGGGACGGAGGGTTAGCTCAGTGGTTCCAGCGCCTGCCTCACAAGCTCAGGGTCCTGATTTGATCCCCAGTAACCACATACAATGCTGGGCGTGGAGACTCATGCCCACCAGCAATCAATACCACATACCACAGTGCCGGGCGTGGTGGCTCATGCCTGTAATCCCAGCACTCGGGAGGCAGAAGCAGGAGAATTGCTGAGTTTGAGGCTTGCCTGGGCTACATAGTGAGCTGAGGGCCAGCCTGAACTATAAAGCGAGACCCTATCTCAAAAAAAAAAAAAAAAAATTACTGACCAACTAAATTTTGACATGGAAAGGTTTTCACTTGAAGAAATGAATTATTTCAATATTTAGATTGCTATCATGTATTGAGATATAGGTGTGGCTACGTTTCACCCTGTCTTCTTTTATAGAAATGTTCAAATTACATCAGAACCTGTAGCGATCCATGAACCAAAACAAAACAAAACAAAAATTAAAATATAAAGTAAAGAAAAACAGATCTCAAGTGAGTAGTTCTTCACATTTGTGCAAGATCTCTTTACAATTTTGCCAGGGAATTATCAAATCCTACAGAACAAGATTCACATTATTTAACTTTTTTCTCTTGGGGTATACTATCACTGCTGTCACACAATGGAAAAGAGGTTTTATTGAGTTAAGCTGAAGCAAAATATTTGATTTCTCTGGAAAGCTAACTAGAAATCCTCTATGCAATGGGAACTTAATTTTGTTAAGGACTAAATAACGTATTTCCTAAAATAATATCAAAATAGAACAAATTTAACTGAAAGATGAATATTTCAAAACAAAATCATGATTAATGGATTGGGTAATTATTCATCCTAATAAGAATAATTACCGGAGAACATTTGGCAACATTTAGCATTGCCTCTTAACTAAGTACATCCTTTCAAAATAATCAGAGGAATCATTTTTTTCATAAATGACTTAAATGACTCTTTAAAACAAGTTGTAACTTGATGATATCAGTTACTTGAAAATTTTAATAAAATGGGTATGTCTCATTTTGATGAAAACACTTAAAATATTGCACACTTAATATAGTATTCTTTCAGACTTGAAAAAGGTAAAAAAATATACATCCATCTATACCTTATTACACAACTTCGGATTTTACTTATCTAATTACATATTCTGTGGGCTTTATGAATCTCTTAATGTAGATTGGATTCTTCTTCCTTGTAGTGGTTCACTGAACTGACACTTTTGACATTTTTCTCAAAAAAATTGTGCACTGATAGTTATCAAGAACTCTAATTTACATCTGTCCTACTTTTGAATACATTTTTTTCTCCACACTCTACCTAGTTGTACCACTTGCTCAATACCACTTTCCTGTCACATGTGAGAATTTTGTGAAGTGTATTTCCAGGAGAGACTCAATTGTCCAAGTTCTATCTTCATTGAATCAAGATTTTGAAGGCAAAATTCCACAACACTATCCATTTCAGCTAACCAATGTTACTAAAACTGTGGAGCTTTGAGAAAAAGGGATGGGAAGCAGGAAGTAGAAGGAGAAGAAAGGGAAGGGAGGTGCTGGGAATGGGGAAAAACCGAGGTGTGTTCTGTGCATTTACTATGTCCTATGATCAGTGTCATCATTACGTGTTGCAAACATGTCTTTAATAAGTTAAAAATAAGATAACACACATTCAATATCAGACCAGTCATTGTATCTACTTTTGAAGTACAAATCAAAATAGTTCCAGTATATATATATATATATATATATATATATATATATATATATATATATATATATAATTTATTTATTTTTTACAGGGTCTCGCTTTGTAGTTCAGGCTGGCTCTGAGCTCACTATGTAGCCTAGGCAAGCCTCAAACTCAGCAATCCTCCTGCCTCTGCCTCCCGAGTGCTGGGATGACAGGCGTGAGCCACCATGTCCAGCACTGTGGTATGTGGTATTGATGGCTGGTGGGCGTGAGTCTCCACACCCAGCATTGTATGTGGTTACCAGGGATCGAACTAAGGACCTTGTGCTTGTGAGGCAGGCGCCGGAACCACTGAGCTAACCCTCCGGCCCTCCAGTATATTTTTTTAAAGAAAAACACACAATAGTTAGCTGTTGCTTTTAATGATAAATAATTCTTAGATTTCTAAAAAAATTCACTGAATGGCCCAAATATCACTTAACATTTTTACACCACTTGTTAAATCTATTAAAAACTTGCTTCAAGTGACTGGTGGGTAATTCACTGAGTTTTGCTCAAATTACCTGCGTATTAAAAGTAACACCAAGATTTGTTCATTCTGGAAGGATTCAGAAATGGAGGAAATAAGAGCTGCTGAGAGCAGAGAACATTAGATTTGATTGCTAGCATCATTTAGTAATGATATTAAATTGTGAAGACTCATTTATTCATCCACAAAATGAGGAATAGAAGGTTCATCCACTTAATTTAGGACCGTATAGAGTACAACTATTTTGAAAACAATGAGTTGTACAAAATGTGTGAAATAGCGATCCCAGGACAGACTCAAGTATGGAAGGGATTGTGGGTAAGTGAAGAGCAGGAAGTCGCTTTGGCAGCTGGGGAAGAAAAGCCGATGTGAAAGAAAGAATTGGGGCAGATGTGCACCCGGAGTTGCATCTGTGCTGATTTTCTTTCTGTCTTGTGCGTATGTGCTGTTAAATTCTGAGCACGTAAGTCTCCATCCTCGCTTAGCTACTCTCACACTGGACCCTCTAGATATTTCACAGTCCCACCTGCCTCTCTCCACCTCAGCTGAATCATTTAGGAAGTCCTACAAATTTTACTGTAAGACATAATGACTTTTATTGTCATTACCTAAGGCACGATATGGATAAATAGTACATTAAATTAGTATTTTATATTATTTTATAATGAAATATCACTGAATTTCATCATATGTACCTGCGTGCAGAGACCATTGACCTCTGAGTGCCTTCCATCCACTTAAAAAGTCTCACTGTTACAGTAAGAGAAAATAATTTATTCTACAATACATGTCACTAGGTCTATTTTTTTTTTTTTTTGAGACAGGGTCTCGCTTAGTAGTTCAGGCTGATGGTGAGCTCACTATGTAGCCCAGGGAAGCCTCGAACTCAGCAATCTTCCTGCCTGTGCCTCCCGAGTGCTGGGATGACAGGCGCGAGCCACCACGCCCGGCACTAGGTCTATTTTTAAGAGGCAAAGTGATTCAAAACCAAAATTGCAAATGGTTCTATAGAACATTTTCCATAACAGAGAATGTTTATACACTGTGAAGGGGCTGAATAAAGGAGTTAACATATTTTTACCTATGCAGTTTCTACAGTCATATAGGTCCGACAGGTATGAAACAAATAATTAAGAAGCATTATGAAGCTATCTATCTATCTATCTATCTATCTATCTATCTATCTATCTATCTATCTATCTATCTATCTATCTATTTATGTAGGCAGTACCGGGGATTGAACGCTGGCCCTTGTGCATCCAAGGTTGGCGTGGTACCACTTGAGCTAAATCCCCTGCCCTGTAACTTGCAGTTTTATATTATGTTTATCTAGAACGGCAACTTTCTCATGGCTCATGGTAGGCGTGCAGAGGCAAATTCCAAAAGACAAGTGTGGCTTTAAAATGCGACTGTTTTTAGGTCAGTTCTATTTTTCATATAAGGAAATTGAGAGCTTAGTATTGGAGTGAAGCCCTCTTATTTTTCTCTAACTCAAGCTTAGTCGTGATTCTCAATATACATACAAATCTTTTAAGTTTTAAACTTTTAAATCTTTAATAACTTACAAAGAAATGTAGTCATCTCCTTAGGATGTGTCATTGAAGAAAACAGAACAGAATGCATTGTAACTTGTTTTAATTATGAAACCATTTAAGTGTATCACGAACTCCTGATGCTGGGAATCGGTTCGGAGGACTGTGCAGATAAGCGCAGTATAATAATTTCTTTAAGCCAAGATGGATCTTTCAAATTCTCAGTGTTAGTTTATTGTAAAATTGGTGTGATGTTTTCAGTCTCATCATCGTGGTCTAATGATTCAGTTTATGCCATGTGCTAAACTGGAGGTCAATAACAACAGCACTGTCCAGGCTCTTTCCTCAGTCCAGCCTCTTTATCAAACAATTCAGTCCCTTAAAGCCTGAAGTTATTGTTTATATGTCCTGTTTGATTTTAGCCCTAGAGTATGTCTTGCTTCTGTTTTGAGCTCCTTCTTTAATTTGGAGCTCATTGATTCTCAATTTTACTCTTCTGACAGCTTCAAAGTAGCTTCTCTTCAATCCACCCTCCCTTGGCCAGTTTCCTATTAGAGTTTCAATGCTTTCATGTCAATCTTTTGCTCCCCCCGCCAAAAAAAAAAAAAATTCTTTTAGGCTTTCCTCTTATCCATACTGGAAAAAAGAATTAAATTGCATGCTCTGCTTGTAATGCTCCTTATACTCTACACAGAGAGAAAGAGGCACACACACACACACAGCGAGAGAGAGAGAGAGAGAGAGAGAGAGAGAGAGAGGCCAAAGTCCTAATATTGAAATACCTTTTCTTCCTCCCTTCCTCCTCCTGCTCCCTCCTCCAGGTAGACTGAATGGATTACCCATTTCTTTCAGAGAAATTTTACATTCTTTCTCTCTCTCTCTCTCCCTCTCTTTTAGAAACTGCTTTTCATTTTCTTTGTATTTGCTCTCATACTTCTACTCTTCCATCTAAAACAGACACCAAGGCCACTGGCCTCATCCTGTCCCATTGTTTGTTATTTGTCAGCAGAGATGACCTCTTAGTCATTTTCATCTCTTCTTCGGAGTTCTTGTGGAGTAAAACATCAGCAAACATTCACTGACGGACAAAGGAAGGAGGAAATAGGTATAATTCTTGATTTCTATGTATGCTGTATTTCCTTTCTGAATTAATCTACTCTAAAATTACGACAACTTACAAAATTCACTATTGTGTATGCATCATGTTTCAGTGATGTAATGAAAAATGACCACGTATCCAACATCACTCCTGGTCTGGTGTTTTGCAGTTTGGTGTCTCTGTGTCAGGTTTTTCTGAGTGATTCCATCTTCTCAGTTTTCATGATTTGAACTAGAAGCCGTTCTCTGTTTCCATGACTTTGTTTCATCTGAATTAACCTCAGGGAAACTTGCAGCTCTTCTGTATGACACTTCATCCAAAGCTCAGTTTCTTTTTTATTTTATGAGAAACCAAAACTAGTTTCTCTAATCAACTAATAAGAGAATAGTAAAGCTCAGTTCTGTCTGAAGAATCAATGAAAATACTCGTGATTCTCATATACATTTCTCTCTTTCATCTTGATCTATACAATTCTGTTTAGAAATGCTTAATTTGTTATATAAGCACTATAAATTATGCTTTTACATGCTTTCAGATGTCAGATTGTTCTTAATATGATTTTTCTATGTAAGAAGAAGTACAGTGAAAGGCTTTTTTGCCCCTCTAGTTTTTGTACTGCAATATGTAATAATGTGAGTGGAAAAAAGAAGGGACTTAGTAATTGCACATTATGCTTCAAAATTTCACCAACTGCTATAATTTTATGCAAAATATCTAAATGTATTGCTTGATTCACTTATGATTCTAACTTCATTTGCTTTTTGGAACCATTATTATAGAGCCAATTAATTTTTAATGTCATTTCATAAAAATCGTGTTTTATTGAATACAATGGCTATTTCTTTCCTTACCCTTTGCTAAGATTTCCTCATTTAATCTGAAAATAACCAGTGGTGATCTCAGCTAAATGAGAATTCCAGAGATAATTTCAGTAATTAGGCTATTGCTGGCTTGAATAGTGTATAGTCCTTACTCTAACTAGGCATATTTCTTGTTTTAGTATTACCAGGTTAATTACATATATGGATATAAGTTTTAATGTTTATTCATTTAAAAAAGTCTTGCTCTATGATATCAGCACATAGAAGAAATTTTTTCTCACTCACCTGCAGAGCCTAAAATAATCCCAGTGTTGATGGCAAAGAAGAATTAGAGAGAGAAATAACTATGGGAGAGGAAAATTTTCAAGAATAATGATATCCTATCACAATGGGTTGGGCTCCGTGACAAACCAAGCCTACTGTGGGATGTTGGACTAAATGTGGAAAGCTCGTAACGCGTGAGCCTTCTAAAGTGTGAACTCCTGGTGGGATTGCTGATAGGTTTCAAGAAAGCAACTTCTGTCTACCTTTTATGGTTTGTATCTCAGTATTTCCAAGAGCCTCATGCACTCAGAGGTGGCCTTCAGGGTAGTGATTATATGGACATGCTGGACAGGGCTTGCTGTTAGAAAGCAGGGCTTGGTTAGAGGTGTGTGCTGAGGACATGCCCTGGATGGGTGTATTCTTCTCCTTGGCTCCTCCTGTTTCTCTCTGATCCCTGGCTTTGATGAGTTGAACAATTTTCTTCGCTTGGCTCTTCCAATCCACCACTTCTTAGAGCCAGACAACCAACCACTCAATGGAATGAACCACTTGAAAACCTGAGTCAAAATAAATACCTCCTTCTTTAAACTGCATTCTCAGTTACTTTGTGTCTTGATAGGATAGTACTAATATACAAGGTAAAACACCCATGTACTGCTAGTGTTATACTTTCTCTGCTTTAAGAGCTTCTCCCCGTTTATTACAAATATTAACACAACTGCTGAAGAATAGGAGGTGGATATTATCATACTTTTTTGAAATAAAAAGAAAAATCAAGGCAAAGAAAGCACAAATGGCTGACTGAACTAACACATAGATTTAACAAATAGAAGAATTGAGCTCTGTCTCGGATCCAACTGCTTCAGATTTGGTCAGGACATACTCCTCATGAACAAACCAGAAAAGATTTAGGCAGGATCAGCGTTTGTTTTTTTCTTTAATTTTAAACGAATACAATGCTAATATATAATTCATATTATATATATTAATAATAAAAAGCTGCCTTAACTTACATTTATAAACAAAGACATATATGAAGGAGGGATTTAAGGCCTTTGCACTCCCAATCAGGCTATTTTCCTTTTTCCAACCTTAGAATCAATAAAGGACAGACTCACATTCATTGATTTTTTTTCCTTAGGTTTTCTTGAATCTTTTATCGTATTTCTTTCTATCAAATGAAGGAAATTATTCTAAGGAGGATTTAGTAGGTCTCCTCAGGAGAGGACTAATCTAAAAATAAAGACCCTTGAAAGAGAGTTCTTAAGCCTCTTATGCGGTCAATACTACAAGCCACTATCCCTGTCCTGCTCAACCCTGTCAATTTATAGAAGGCTTTGTACTTCATCGCTTCCCTGTGCCACGTGCTGCACATTTACCCACTTGTCAGTGCTGCTGTCCTCCACACCTTGCCACACAGGAGTATCATGACTATGATATTCACAATAGCATCCGTGTCAAAACAAATTGCCCTGAAGTATTGACTCTTATGCAGTCACTAACTACTCTAATTCCCCCGCAAAGGATATACAATCTATCCCATACCACAGAATTTTTAGGTATTTGGGGAGGTAAGATGGACGGATATTTCACTCCTCTCTTCAACTCTTCAACTCTCCAAATCCCCCTTTCTCCTAAGGTCTGCTCTTGCTGCCTTCTTGTTTTGGTGCTAGGATTGAACTCGGGACCTTGAGAGGCAGGAGCTAAAAGCGGTGAGCTAAATCCCCAGCTCATTTATGCTTAGATATAGACAGAATCCCTTCACTTGTTTTCCACAGGCCCACCAGCTCGATTCTATTGATTTTAGTAGCCGTCTAATGAAGGGTTTTTGACCATATAGAAACAACTGTATAACATAAAGCATGAAAAGTTCAATATTGGAAGGAAGAAAACATTCTTTCCAAACCCCCACAATACTTTCCACTGTGGGAAGATATCGCTTTGTATTTTTTAAACTCTTTTTTTATTAATAAGTAGTGCCCTCATGTGAAACATGCATCTCTCTTCTTCTCTATTTCCAATTGAAATCCCTCTAGAAATCAAACAAAAACTCAAGATTTTTTTTTAAATTTAACATTCCAGCCTTAAGAGATACAATAATAATCTTTCCAATAGCAAGCTTACGAAGCTTATCTTCCTCTGACATAAATTCATAGTCTTTATTTTAAAAATTCTGTGATCATTGCTTTTCTTCATTTTTTCTTTCTTTTTTCCAGTGGCATATTCTTACCACATATGATTCTTAATGCAATATATTGTGAAAAAGAAGAAGAAAATATTTGGAAGCTTATGCATTTTCAAATACATTTTGAATTGAGAAATATGGAGAGAAAATAAGCAAAGAACAGGAAAGGTTTATAATGGGTTGCAAATTTAAATTTCATTCTGTATCACTGAAAATTTGATGGTCGGACAATTACTCTGGGAGAAAACAAAACAGTGGTGGTCTAAACTGCCATCTGCTTTTTTTCTAATTTTATTCTTGTTTCATATCCTGTCTGCTCTTCTAATATTTCTTCTTATTACTTTAAGACCTTTATTATAAATTCACTGAAGAATGACTTCATAATCAAAATACTCAGTATTTGAGTTTCTGCAGTTACAAGATCACAGAAAGAATGAAACATTTTCATATGGTGAAAGAATTTGGTACTAAGATAACATTTTTTTTTGCTTTTTGAGACAGGGTCTCGCTTTGTAGTTCAGGCTGGCCCTGAGCTCACTATGGAGCCCAGGCAAGCTGCCGCGAACTCAGCAATCCTCTTGTCTCTGCCTCCCGAGTGCTGGGATTACAGGCGTGAGCCACCACGTCCGGCATTGTGGCATGCGGTGTTGATTGTTGGTGGGCGCGAGTCTCCATGCCCAACATTATATGTGGTTTCCGGGGATCGAACTCAGGACCTTGCGCTTGCGAGGCAGGCACCAGAACCACTGAGCTAACCCTCCAGCCCAAGATACCAATCATTATATCTACTTTTTTATCCAAATATATACCCTTCCCTCCTTAACATATCTGTAAATGTCAATAATAATATACAATTCTATGTGTCTAGAAGCCACATACTTATTTTTAGATATTATAAATATTTCATGTTAAAATGCAAATAAAAACAGAATGATTACACAATCCCATTGTGTATATCTTAGTAAACATTTGCAATTTTTAAAAGTCCATAAAATGTGAGGTTAGGTAAAACTTTTTTTTTTTTTTTTTTTTACAGCTAAAAGCAATATAAAATCGTGCAGCCACCAGAGTTCACAAGGCTAAAAGTTGAAAGCTGCAATGACAAGCAAAACGACAAAGCGCTTGAGAATGTGAAGGATTTAAATATCAAGTGATGATGAAAGACCTGTGAAAAAACTGAGAAGGTCTCCAAGTGTTTTTATTAAAAATAACCTTCTTTGTAATTTCTCTTTTGAATCCAAACAGCGACTGAAGACTATGATGTGATTCCATCCCATAGCACTGAAATGATAATTCTGTAAATGGAATATTAACACCTGAAAGATTTTACTCCATCTAAAATTCAGTGTACTGTGTGAAGCAGAATCAATGGTGTGAGCCAGAGCTCTGCTATTGAATTGATTCTTATCAAAATAATGTCAAGTGGCAATGATAAAACAACAAATTAGGAAGAAAGAAAATAAGGAGAGGAGACTGGACAAAGCTTAACTAACATAGCATATGTTAGCTATTCAGATTACTCCTTTCCGTGTTTGGCTTTGGAAATCATTTCTTGTGGAGAGATATTTCTTGGGAGAGAGAATTCTACTGCTAGGGAAATACATAGTACTAGAGTTTTAGGTAGATTTACAGGAGCGTGACTGCTGTATATTTTCCCACCTTTCAGAAAACATGTGTAGCATTAAGCTTATTATCCCCTAAGACTTAGACATGTTCAATAGAATTGATTTAATTAGTGGTATAGAAATTTCTAGATATAGAGACTGAGTGGTGGTAAAACTCAAAAACCCAGAGGTGGCAGAACATGCTCACTGCAGATTTGTTCTCAAGAACAGCGTGAGCACACGTGTCACTGTGGAGCACTTGACCGCTGGTGGAGATGACACCAGTTGTGGCTCTGTTTTTCCCACTTGCCCATCCTAGTTACTTCAGTTTGCACAGGACACCCACAGTCCCACCGCAGAAGATCGCCTAATGATCCCTCATGGTCACTTTTCAGGTCGAACCTCTAATTTATTTTGTATATATGATTTTTATCTTCTAATATAACTACTGAGGGTGACTTTTATTCTCCTGTGCTGTATATTTCATATTGTAGTTTCATGTAAGAAGTGTAGCATTGATTTCTTAATTTATTTAAAAGTTTAATATAAAGTTCATACAGTGAACTGAAACATTTGTTGAAAAATAGTACAAAATTTTCTTTAAAAAATATATATACATATACATATACATATACATATACATATATATATATATATACATATATATACATACATACATATTCACACTTCAAAGAAGACAATGTTGGCAAAGGAATTGAGAAGTATAGAGTAACCATACACAACACCAGCCTACAATTTTGTTGTATTCTATTTAACTCGAAACAATAACAAAAAAAATCACTAAATCTTAGTTCCTGCTCAGTTCTCTTTAACTAGGAATCACAAATAAGCATTGCTTATTTGTAGTGAATTTGTTGAGAACAGAAAATACTTCAGGAACAAAGAATATATAACACAGATGCTGGTAAACATGCTTGCCTAGTCAAAATTTGCATTCTGCAGAAAGTTACAGTATTTAAAATGACAACCCAGTCATAGGAACTTGCAGACTGCATTGAGGAAAATTGTAAATAAATATCTAACAGCACTTAACATGAAGCTGAATAAGTTCATAGGAAACAATTGCATAGACTTTTATTGCATTGAAAATACTGGTGAGTCAATAGTTTATGTTTTTGAAAAAAAATGGCAAGGTTGTTCTATGACAAAGTGTGACTGAAGAGCACATTGATTTAATGTATGTGTTTAAGTCGATGGTTTTCTTTTGAAATTATATAGTTGTTTCTTTTAAGTTGTTCTTAATTATGTTAAGTTCAAATCATGTTTTACTTTGATGGGAGAAAAATGATGTCAAGAAATTATTTTCAGTCAAACTATTTTTGCTAGATACACAAAATTTTAGTTTTAAAGGGCTCAGATGATAAAAAAAAAAAACTTTTTTTTTGCCTTCTATGAAGGTAATGCAGAAATCTCTAGATATAGAGACTGAGTGGTAGTAGAAATTCAAAACCTGATGGTGGCAGAACATGTTAACAGCTGATTAGTTCTCACCAAGAATAGCATGAGTACATGGGTCACTGTTAAACCCTTGACTATTTTGTGGAGGTGAAGATTGATCGTTACTCCGTTTTTCTCCTTTCTCCATCCTGGTCCCTTCAGTTTGCAGAGGAGACCCCACTGTGCCACTGCAGGGTACCACTGCGACTTTTCAAGTTGAACCTCTAATTTCATTTGTATATATTATTTTTCTTTCAAATATAACTATTGAGAGTGATTTATTCTCTTGCACTCTATACTTCATATTACAGTTTCAAGTAAGAAGTATGACATTGATTTCTTAAACAGTTTAACATATAAATATCAGACAATAAACTCATTTGCTCTATATTTACATAATTCTATAGACAGCTTTCTTTTCCCCAACAAGATCCTGTGTGCTGCTTCTTTCTCCTACTTCTCATATTATAGAGTTTAAATTTTCAAAGTTTTCTTCTTCATTTCCCTGTTCCCAAACCCTAAATATTTAACAATATATGTTTTTGTTAATCTTGTAATAGTGAATTTTATAAAATTACTGTTGAATTATTTCCTACCATCAGCAGATATCTAGCTATTGCATTTAGTACATATTAGCTGTAAGTCAATACCCAGGTTGAGTTAATGTTAATATCAAAACGAATTCTTTCTTCTCTAGAAACAGAGGTGTTATATAGCTTGTTCTTTAATACTAGCACTTAGAAGGCTGAGGCAAAAGAATGTCTGGAAGTTTGAGGCCACATGGGGCTACATAATCAATTTACATCCTCCTGAATTCCAAAGTAAGAGAGACAAAGTCTCAAAGAAGCAAAATAATTGAAAATTAATTAAAATTAAACTAAATACAACAGTCAGCCATGTATAATGGGCACATATGTAATTCTAGGGCTGAGAGACTGAAGTAGGAAGGTCAAAAGTTCAAAAACACCGAGGGTGCTGGCACAGGATTTCTGAGTGTGTGATTCTGGGTATCAAACTCCAGCCTTCGTGCCTGCAAGGCAGGCTGTACTACCCCTTGAGCTGAGTCCTGACAAGGCACATGATTTTAATCCAGCCCTAGGAAGCGTGGGGCAGGAAAATTGCTGTAGTGTGAGGCCAGGTTAAACTACAGAGTGAACTCAATAAACAAAAACAGAAACAAAAACCCCACAAACTTTAAACACAGCCTGGGTGTCTTAATAAGACCTGGTTTCAAATGAAAAAATGAAAAGTGCTGAGGATGAATCTCAGCGTGAAGGTCCTGGTTCAATTCCCAATACTCAAAACTATCAAAATCTATTTAAATTAGTTATTAACTATTTACAACAAGAAACCATATTTGATATAAACAATGCTTATGGTGAAGCAATATCACACATATCATTTTGACAAGATAGAGGAGGAGGAAATAGTTCTCCGGTCATTTTCTGAGAGTGACATCGCAAATTGTAAAACTTGTCAAAAATAATGCAGATAAAAAACCTTATACATCTGTATGCTAAAATACTTAGTGAACACTAGCAAACTGATACATAAAATAGAAAGCTATTTTATCAATAAAACACCATGTAAATAAAGCCACTATTTTAAGATAAAATCGGTAGCTTTTAAAGTAGATTTTATTTTTAGAGTAAGTTTAACTACACAAATTTCTTGGACAAGAAATCAGCTACATTTTAAAATGCATGAAGGAAATTTAAAGCCATGTGAGAATTTAATATTAACACATGCAACAAATTGAATCTTAATGAGTTGTATGAATAGGGAGGCACTTTCTCCCATGCGATCAAAGTTCAGAATTAAGACAAAGTTACCTTCTCATAAAAGCAAACTGATAATTCGAAGATATGTCTAAGTTTCTTTGTAAAGTGCAAATTATGATACCGAAGGAAATAAATGGTAAGCTGGAAGAGACTGGATTCAGATGGTGATGGAAACAGTGCTGGGTGAATGACACATACCCAACAGTGGTTTGTATTAATAGTGTTTCCAGTTTCTAAATGCTGAAGTGAAAATGCTGGTCCTGAATTAAAGTCTGAGAACTCTGATGAAGTCAATGTAAAAGCCAAATTGTTCATTAGCCTCTTGTGATCAACTCTGTATTTTTCTTATACAGAAAAAGCCAGAAGGAAAAGTGGAACAAAATTATGAAATTAGATTATAAATTGTTCAGCTGCTGACCATCTTGGCTTTTCCCTTGTATTGTTCACTACTGTGAGTACTTTAAGACCTCCTAAAGCCATTTGTTTCAAAATTTAAATTTATTCTACCTAAATCAGTGGAATCTAACCGAGGAGCTCTTCCTGACCATTTATGTTAGGGATTTATGTTAGATCCAGTGTTGGGTGTGTTTCAGTGATTCCAGCTCTTCTTAAATATTTTTAATGAATGTTACTAACAGGTTCCTGACTATGCTTTCAGGAACAGAGATCTGGTCAGAACCTCCTAAGTGCTTGTTTGGCCTCAAGTTCCAATTTACTACTCTGATATAAACTAATCTGTGTGAACTAATTTAACCTTATCAATTTTCTTTATGACAATTTTTTCTAGATTATCCTCAGAGTCTATTTACTATGTGAGAAATCTTGAAAATGTTTACATTGTTTCACTCCACATTAAGTTTCATGCTTTAATTCTTAGCATTTCACACCTTCTCTGTTCAGTAGGTGCACTTAATCAAACTTTAGGTCCATCTCAGATACAATCTCCTCAGTGATACCTTCATTTAGCCTAATTATTTTCTGTCTCCTCACTTTGCAAGAGGAAAAGTTTCCTTTAAGTAACCTCCAGGATGTTAAGTCTGGCTAAAGTTGGGTTAGCATTTGGGAAGTAGCACGCATACTAAATAACGAATATTAGTTTTCATGTCTGGTAAGCCAACATCCTCGAAATCCCAAACTGGGAAAGCCTAAGCTAGCATTTTAAAATAAAATTTGCCTAAAGTCTGGGCCGGAGGATTAGCTCAGCGGTTCCAGCGCCTGCCTTGTAAGTGCAAGGTCCTGAGTTCGATCCCCGGTGACCACATATAATGTTGGGCGTGGAGACTCACGCCCACCAGCAATCAATACCACATACCACAGTGCCGGGCGTGGTGGCTCACGCCTGTAATCCCAGCACTCGGGAGGCAGATACAGGAGGATTGCTGGGTTCAAGGCTTGCCTGGGCTACATAGTGAGTTCAGAGCCAGCCTGAACTACAAAGTGAGACTCTGTCTCAAAAAAAAAAAAAAAAAAAAAAAAAAGCCTAAAGTCAAAGTAGTTCATGGCAGAGATTGGATTCGAACACAAGCACTCTTCTCATAGTCAGTGAAAGTAATAAGACTAGGTCCGGAACCAGATTTGCTGTTGCTTATCTATAGTCCTACCATCAGGAAACCGAGGCAGGAGGATAGACACTAGTTTGAAGCCACCCTAAACTATAAGGCAAGACCCTCTCTCAAAAACAAACAAATAATTAGCTCGTACTCTTTTTTTTTTTTTTTTTTTTTTGAGACAGGGTCTTACTTTGTACTTCAGGCTGGCCCTAAGCTCACTATGTAGCCCAAGCAAGCCTGAAATTCAGAAATCCTCCTGCCTCTGCCTCTTGAGTGCTGGGATTACAGATGTGAGCCACCATGCCCAGCACTGTGGTATGTGGTATTGATTGCTGGTGGGCGTGAGTCACCAAGCTCAGCACTGTATGTGGTTACCCGGGATGGAACTCAGGACCTTGCGCTTGCGAGGCAGGCACTGGAACCACTGAGCTAAATCTCTGGCCCAATTACCTCCTACTCTTAATCATTAAACTACACATTTTTTGATATCTAATAGAATGAGTTTTTAAAAGATTTACGAAATATTTAGTCTCCCAGAGGGTAAGCACCCCTGGAATTTACCAGAATGAAAATTATATCAAATTCAGTCACGTGGTTTCCTACCATATTACACAATCCTGATGATCCCAAAGCAGTCACTGCTAATCCTCTCAGTGAAAATCAGAATTCATTTTGTGGAAACTGGAGTCTGCATAGATATAGTTCTCTGTAAAGCACTTGTAAAGATTAAACTGGTTTAGATTATAGATATTAGAAAACCCCAAGGTTAACTGACTTAATTATCAAGGGTCCTCATTTCAGAAGCACAGACATAAAAATGTTCCATTTTTGTTAATGCATTTTCTCAACAGTATCATCAAGTGAAAATTCTTTTTTATTTTTTTCCTTATTCATTCATCTTCAGCATACTGTTGATTTTTCCTTCTGTGTTTTCTTGAACTTTGTTTATTATCTGATTCTTCTAACTATTCATTAGCTGGAAATGGATCACGAGGATCTTTGAAAATAACTGTGATCTTGAAAATAACTGTGAAATGGAAATAACTACATGTAGTGTGATTAATGAATTACTGAACTTAAGATAATAAACTCGCATACAGCCATAAGAATTTTATGTGTAAAACAAAATCTGTTACTACTATTTTCACTTGATTGAATCTGCCAAGAAAATTCTGTGACCTAACAAGCAAGCAACAGTCTTTCTAGGCTTTCAGATTCTGTCATCAGGAGTTTATCATTTTACCACAGTTTTTCCATGAAACGTAAAGCTTTTGATAATTTCTGTGGATATGTTTAGAAACTTTTAATAACTTACTTTCTCTGTAAAGGAACCCAAACACCTAAGGGGACTGTAACAACTTTATTTACATTGTGACCAAAGAAAAAGAAACTACTCTCTGATAACGTAAATTGACAACATGGCTAATTAATTAATTATCAGACATAAAGCATAGAAGTTCAAGAGAGGCTCACAGGCTCTTTTAATACCTTGTAAGTTTTGCATATTTTTTCACTTTGATTAAACCAACTAAAATTATATCCCCTGAATTTGGTGGCTCAGAGAACAGATTACTTGAATGGCCTATATCTAATGATGTGTACTTGACAGTGAAAGCAAAATGACAGTTTAAAAAAGCAGCCAAGTTTTATATCATAATTAGCTGTAGTTATTGTAGAGGATAAGTTTTCATTTATTTATGTACACCATTAAGAAGAATTCTTTACTTGAAAAGTGTTTTTTTTTTTTTGAGATGGTTTTTCAGGTATACACATAGTTTTGCAGTAAGAGTCCCTCACTGTGGTTGTTAATCTTATGAAAGAGTCAGTAGCTTTAGAGACACTCACCAAGTTCAACTGCATATTTCTGTCTTTATTATTGATGAATATCATAGATTTCACAGAAGAGCATTAGGTATCATTATTTTAATAGCATCCACTTTTCTAAAGAAAGTACATTTAGCATGTGAAATGTTAGTGATCATGGGTCTCCCCGTCACTGAGGATAGAAAAGTCATCCTCTTTCAGCTGAGACACTGAAAGCACTTAAATGACATTATCTCATTATCTCTATAACATCCTCTGACAGAATTGCTTCGTGGTACAATTCTCATTTTATTGGTGGATAAAGTCACCACCTTAGGGTTTGATCATTTAGCTGGGCAACTGGCCTCCCTTAGCAAAGAGCTTTCAGCTTTCCTTCCTCTTAGACGTTTGTCTCAGTTATGCCTTCACATTTTTAGTGCACACTTGACCTTAATGTTCTCAAAAAACCAAGTAGTAAAGTGGTCATTTGTCCAGGGAATCTTTTTCTCCTGAAGAAATGTAGTTGAATTCTGCCTTATTGAAGTGTGAAGGAGAAGTGAATAACGTTTTGGGTAACTCCTAGAAATTTATTTGGTCATGGTCTAGAAACAAATGGTAGAAGATTTTAAAAATAAGTGTTTTTATGTTTTCATTGTGCTACATGGCTTTACTTACCTACAAATTTTGTTCCTAATTTTTAGTACATAATTTAAAAAAGTAATGTCATATAGCTTCCTATCAGAAAAGTACAAATTAAGTCTATAACATGTATAATTCTTGTACATGATTCTTCCATGAATTAGTGAAAAACATGTAAATTTTTGTCAAAAGTGAACCGAGTAACACTAGGACATAGTGCTTGCGTCAGCAGAAATACATCAGGTTAGTGGGAGCCATTGAAGTTTTGTAGTGCTTCTATTCTTTCCAAGTAGAACTAAATAGCACACAAATAAAATTTGTTTTTCTAATTGTTGTATATGGTTGCAGTGAATATAAGGGCACTTACAGAAAACTATATCATGAATTGTGCAGGAAAGGGCCTAGAGAGCTGATTGTTCGAACTGGATTAACTTGATTCATTGGCACAGAAAATGAGAGAAAGAGGGTAAAAATACAGGAATGGGATATGGAGTTAAATGTAGTAATTATTATAGGGCTTTTCCTTTTCTGTTTTTTTCCTGAGGAAATATATTAAGTCCTTTTTGTGTAGAAATATACTTTGGAAAAGAAGAATCTACAGATTTAATACAAACGTGGGTCTGTCTTTAAAAAGTTATAGATTCCCATTGGTATCAAAATTAAAAGCAAGCCTTTGCAAACACAACAAAAGGAAAGCACAAATCCACAAATGCTTTGTTCTATTTTGATTTTCTTTCTGGCCATCAGCAATCTCACGAATCCATTATGGCTGTAATCAAAGGTATGTGCTCAGATGTGATAGGAAAATATGCAATGGGAACAAAGTGAAAAACGTTTTCCTCTTTAGAGATAATGTCAGAGGGCTGGGGTTGTAGCTCTGTGGTGCTTCACCTACCTGGCAACCACAAGGTCCTGAGTTCAATTACCAGTACCCAAAATGAAATAAAAATAAAAATGTTGAAACATGCATTTTAGGATGAAATCTTTTAGACTTTTATTGAAAGCTCTGGACTTTACAAATGTATTATAAAATACTGAAATGATTTTAAAAGCTATTTAATTTTGACAGATAAATTATGATTGCTTTTTTAAAAAAAATTAACTTTATTATTTTTTAAATGTATTAATATTTTGCTTTTATAACTGTCAGGTCATGATAGATTTGTTTTCTATTCAGGGGGACTATCTAATTAAACTTTTATTCCCAAAGATAATACATATTTTTATTTAGATTCATAGTAACCATTTGTAATCTTTAAAGAAAATGTATTTAAAAATAAGAGCCAGTCGATATACTTCTCCTTTATTTTTTCCTGTGTCAATGTAGAAATTGATCCTCTTTCTTAAAAATAGATTGAGATGTGGTTATGCTACAAGATCAAGTTAACATAAAAACAAATAAAACCCCCAGTGTCGCCTCCCACAGTGCTCAGTTCCCAGGGAAAGTGGCAACACCTTTGTGGAAGAATTACTTTTGAATCAGAAAAACACATGATTTACTATATCTTCAGTATTTAAAACATTGTCCTCTTCTATAACAGGCACAGAGTAGAACACAGTATTTATTGAAATGTTCAAATAATAAAGATCAGTTACTGAGTATCTGTACCAAAGGATGTGCACAATGCTGTGCAGCATTTTCTGTGTCTGAAACTAAGCCAACTTGAAAGAGATGTTTGTTTAGTGCCCTGCGGGTCAAGATGGCTCAAATCCCTGTTCAGACAAGGACAGCCAGGGGATGCCAAAAATGACCCAAGGCTCCAAAGTGTAAATCTGGGAACGTTTTCACAGAAGTGCATCAGTTCTGACCTTAACTCCTGTGGAATGCCTCACTCCTGGGAGATAAAACCTCTCTTCCACCGAACTGTTCAAAATTCATTTGCGGTGCGCGTTTCCTTTGCTCCACTCTGAAAATCTATGCAGACGAGGTTGACTGACAGCCCTCTGGTTACCGCACCATGAAGTCTGAAACGAGAAAAGCTACAGCTCTAATTCACAGAGAGCCGAAAGCTGCAGAACCTAATTTATTGAGGTTCATTCTTAAATCTTTGCTCATTGTCCCGGGAGGAAAACAAATAATCAAGGATTACACAAGACTAATGGAACTATGTACAGGACAAGGCTGTAAATAGAGAAACTGCAGTCACAAATTCTCTGTTCCTCTGAAAAGAAATCACGTTTATCGAATTAGTTCTCACCAAGATGACTGATGAAATCATCTCATTTGGTAAAATATTTCTTTTTCAAAGAGGGAAACCTGTAGGACATATTTCTATATAATTTAAAAGTTAGAATAATATAGATTTTCCTAATACAAAATATTGAAATGATGCCATAAAGTATGAAAAGTTTCATACACCCCAAGCACTAATGAAGCCTAGTGTTATTCTTTCTTTTCCATTTCTAGAACTCCACTTGTTCCTGATTACTGTCTCTGCACTGCATCCAGATATGACTTTTGTGGAAGGAGTTTTGTTCATTATTCCCTGGTGTCATACAAATTTTTATCTCTCTCCTTCTTTCTTCATTTTTCCTACAACAAATATACTTTTGATAAATAGGCTGAAACAGCTATCATGTGGACAAAAGAGAAAGATCAGAGAAAGAGGAAAGAGGAAAAAAAAAAGATCAGAGTAAAAGGGATAGAGGTCACTGAAGGAGTTATTGATCCTTTGTGTTTCAATCTGATTTCTTGTATGATGAAAATAATCCCCTTCAACCAATATGATGTGTTTAGTAATCTTTCCAGAGATGTTCACACTCTAGTCTAAGAATCTACAAATATGGCGTTTTACATAGTATATTAGATTTTTCAGTGAAATTAAGTTAAAGAAATTGAGATGGGGGTTTACTCAGGATTGCTAGCAAGGGTGAAATGTAATCACAGAAGGAGGCAGGAATTTCAGAGGGCCAGGTACAGTGAGAGTTAAAAGCAATGCAGAACAGACCATCTACACGGAGGAAGGGGCCCTAGCCATGAATGCACACACCACTAGAATACAGATCAAGAGGGAAGCACATCATTAGAACGAAGAATGAGAAGACACAAGTTCTTTAGAACATGAAAGAAGAAAGCCTCCTCTAGAACGTGAATAAGGAAACAGATTATTTTCTAGAGACCCCAGGAGGCAATAGACTTGAGTGCTTCCTTTAGACTGCATTGTAAGTGAATGAACTTTGTGTTGTCTCACAAATTTGCTAATAACTTGTTACTGCAGTGATCAGAAATTAATCTAACCTCTGATTTCTCATATTTGAAATATACCTTTAAGCAGCACTGGAACAATTTCATAAGCTTTCTTATATTTCAAATGTTCCAGAAATGTCTCAAGGGAAATCTTGGAAGTTAACTAAGTCGCCAATAAGTAGCTATTTTTGTTCAAGAAATTAGAATTTCTGTTAGTGTAATGCAGAGAAATTTTTAAAATGATATTGCCAAGAGTGATTTAAATTTCTCATCAATTTGTTTCTTGGTTTTTATGTTTATATTAAACTGGGGATGCATTATATGTTATACACATTGCATCATGTAACAGTAAAGCATTGACCTTGGTTCAGACATTCTTTTTTGGCTTCAGAAAGTTCAGAGACTCCTTTGCCAAGAAACAGAGGCAGTATCTAGGACCCAAAAATGATCTCCTACTGGCAATATGCAAGAAGCAGGTTCAGAAAACTCTGCAACTAGACACCTTCTGCCTCTGTGTGTTGTGTGTTAGAGGTTTTTACTAACTGTTCATCAGCACATTTATTGAAAGGCCACTGCCAGGTGATAAAAGGAATCTAAGTCAATGATATAGCCCTGACCAAAGTCCCGCCTATCCTTACCATCAAGTTATATGACCCTGCACCTATTGATCCAATCATGTATACATGCTTGAGGAACATGAACTGTGTCCCAAGTTGCAGGTTCCAAACCAGGGGGTCATGGTGACATTGGTCCAATCACAGAGCACAGCTTCAATGATGTCTGACACTCTGTGATATTCTAAATACTTAGGCTCAAACCAGGCCTAGTTTGGGAGCATATAAACTAACCCGATCCTGTATTGTATCACTGAACAGTCAATTACTCTGTGCCCAAATTTAACTCTCATCCAATAGCTGTTTGATTACTCATGTAAGGATGTTTAAGATGTGTAATTTTAGGGGCATGAAATAGCATTTCAGTGAAGAATAATGAATTTTATAGCTAAGAATGTTGGAGTCAATCAAATTTAAGGAAGACCAGCTTCTATGTGTGTTTCCTTAAGAAACTACTTACTTTATAGTGGAATTTATTTCCTCATCTTATAGTCAAGATCACAGGAGGACCTACTGGATCACGGTGTGGAGAGATTTTAATGAGATAACGCATATAAAACATCTAGAACTACCTCACTGAAGTTGTAAGTGGATTTTAGATGTCGTTTTGACAAAAAACTGTCTTTCTTGGGTTCCTAGTCTCCACGAAGAGGGATTATCCTATATTCTTGGCCCTTTTACTTCTAATCCTTTTGCATGCTGGCGGAAAGAGCTATCTACATCTTGTTGGAATCATCGTCTTTCTCTTGGGGATCTGGCTGTCCACAATAATTACCTTGTCTGCTCCAATGACTGATGTCATCTATCTCAGAAGCACAATTCTATCCATTCCCAGAGCAGAAGATTCACCATTTTCCATCTATATGTTTGTGCAGAGAAATCTTGCCCACTGCCAGGTTTTGTTTTCAAAAATGTTTTCAAAAATTTCAAAAAAATACATGATTTTACTGAAATGCTTCTCTTCAGAGAATTGTTCAACTGAAATGGTAAATGAGGCTCCAGATGTGTAACAATAATGTGAAATAGGAATGAAAGTTTCAAAAGGAAAGGGAAACTAGAGAGGAATGTTAGGGCAAAAGATAAAAGGAGGAAGAACATGCAAAAAATAAGGAAAAAATAAAAACAAATCTTTTGTAAATTAAAAAAAGGGGGAAAGGAGGGAAAAGGAAGGGGAAAAACAATCAAAATATGTCATCTACAGGTACAAAGTTGCAGTGATGCATGTGATCATACTGTATACCTGACACATACCACCATAAAAAGTATGTCTTTAGTGCATAATGTTCACTAGCTAGAAATGAACATGATGTGATCAAAATATACACTGAATGTTTAAATTTAAAAGCAGAATTATGAAAGAAAGAAAAAGAAAGAAAGAAAGAAAGAAAGAAAGAAAGAAAGAAAGAAAGAAAGAAAGAAAGAAAGAAAGAAAGAAAGAAAGAAAGAGAGAAACACATTAACATTAGTCTCCCTCAGAAGTACTCCCTCACCAGGAAAACACTTCTCCCATGCTCTTGCCATGTTCTGAAGCAGTTCTGAAAGTCCCCTTCCATGACTGTCTCTAAGAAGTGTGATTTAAAAACAATCAAACAAGCAAACAATAAATGCAACTGCCAAATGTTATCTAAGGGAGCAGCAGGCTTTTAAATATTTTGGGTTTATTAATGTGCCATCATCCACTTTATTAATTGGCTATGACACTCTGTGACTGCCAGGTCTTCCAAAGTCAAAATGGGGGGATTACAAGTAGACATTTTAGGGCCAAGGAGTTAGCTCAGCAGAACCGTGCCCGCCTTGCAGGTGCAAGGTCGTAAGTTTGAACCTTTTACTACAAAATAATAAAAGGTAAACCGTTTGAAAGCAGCCAGGGCATTCAGACAGCCATGAAGGTGCAGCCAGAGGCACTCATGAGTGAGCAGTCCCGGAGGTGCTTCTGAAAGCGACAAGAGCGATGGGGTAGGTGTGTTGGAAATGAGGGGAGTGTTCTGATGAGGATGCATGGTGATCCGGTTTTCACCATCATACACTTTTACATTTAAAAATCCTCAGTTTTAAAAATCATGCTTCATATTTCAGGCAAGAGTAGAAGTCAGGAGATAATATATGAGGTAATGCATGGTGGGGGAAAACATATTTTTAAAAAATGTTTTACCATTTATCCCTATAAAGTTTAGAAAGCCTTAGGCTCAGAAAAGAAAGTACAGTGAGTTTATGATTCTCAGGTAGAAAACCCTTGGTAAATATTGTTGAGATGTGTTCCAAAAAATATACAGTTTAATTTTCCTTATATTAGTTTATGATTATTGTGAGGCTCTGAATTATTTATGAGTAAATATCTAATGAGTTTTGAATAAACTGGAAACTGAATTTAAATAATTTTATATTTTATTAGAACATACTATATTAAATTATATACTTAGGATTTATTTATACAAAATTTTGAATCTTATTTTAATGCACAGATCTAAATTGATTCAATTACTACCTTTTGCTCTATTGTTGATATATGTCTCTAAAAGTATCAATAACCTATCAAAACATGACTAGATATTAACATTAAATGTTCAGTTGAGAAGTTTCAGGCTGTATTTTAATAAAATGGTTGGTATAAGCCAAACTGGAAAAACGATAATCCCTTTGTAATAATAAGTAGCATGAACAAGGCCTCAGAAGGTTCCAGAAAGAACACGTTCTTTCTCTAGTTTGAAACACAAACTCGTGTGAGAGATTTCTCACCATCATCTTATTTATCCCATCCACGCTGTGCAGCTGGAAACACTGAGGGCAAAAATGTTCAATAAAAAGTTTGATACAGGGCCAGGGATTTAGCTCAAGTGGTACCATGCCAACCTTGGAAGCAGAAGGGCCCAAGTACGATCCCCAGTACTGCAAAAAAAAAAAAAAAGGAAAAGAAAAGAAATTGAACAATTTCATAGGACAGGTTTGAGTTAAAGCTAGGTAAGCAGACTTTGGAGAAAACATGCCTTATTGTCACACATTGAATTGTGACCTCGGTCAGGCATTTTGGACCTTTGGATTTTCTTTTTTTACTGCATGGTGGACTGAAGATATGAGCCCAATAGAGCATAGGTATTGTATATTTCCTTTATGTTTGCAAACTGATCGATTACTTTCTTCCACTTTTTTCCATATATTATCAGTGTACATATTTGAAACACAACTTGAGATGTTCAGTGTTCTGCTAAAATATAGCTTTTATTTAAATACACAAGTTTTTTAGGGACACAGTCAACCTATCAGGACACCGCAAAAAATACTTCTGGAAATGTTTCCTCTTAACAAAGGCCAAATTGCCTTTTCTCTGGACTGTATCACACCTTTCACCAGTTCACTGGGTTCTACATAACATTGTGAACCCCACACATTTTCTTTTTTGTAAAATTTCTGGCACCATTACAGTTTCAAGCATTTTATTTCACTCCTTTAATGATTAAAAAAAAAGCTGGACTATTAAAGCAAAATAATCTTAACTCTTTACAGTTCGTTGTTAGTATTTACCAGTTGATTCTTGTGCTAGTGTCTCCTTTGCCCACTCATGCAGCTGAATTCCCTGGTGGTTGACTGCAAGCTGAGCCAGGCTCACCTGGAGGCCTCATGAGGACTGAATAGCTCTTTGCATGTGGTCTTTCATGTGAGGCTTTTTATGACACTTCACTTCTGAGCCTTCTTGTATGGTAAGCACCAGTGTGTAAGCTTATTAATTTTTAAAAACCATGATATTTAATGCAAAAGAACATACTGATTTGAGTTAAGACCATTATTTAGTTATTGGACATTAATTATATATATATTTTTTTGAGATAGAGTCTCACATTGTAGTTCACCCTGAGCTCACTATGTAGCCCAGGCAAGCCTCGAACTCAGCAATCCTCCTGTCTCTGCCTCCCGAGTGCTGGGATGACAGGCATGAGCCACCACGCCTGGCACTGTGGTATGTGGTACTGATGGCTGGTGGGCGTGAGTCACCACGCCCAGCATTGTATGTGGTTACCAGGGATCGAACTCAGGATCTTGCGCAGCAGGTGCCAGAACCACTGAGCTAAATCTCCGGCCCCCACTCTATTTCTTTTAAAAATGTCTTTTAAGAGTAGACATAAGTGATTTTTTTTTGGGGGGGAGACAAAAAGGAAGAAGTATAGAATAATTAAATTTGATTCATCAAATGCATTTTGTTAGAAAAACATGACTAGATTAAGCAAAAAAGAAGAAAAAATATATGTTCAACGATATCACATAGAAAATGCCAGAATGTAAGTGAGAAAGAACTGAAAGTTATATGCATTTTTTCTGTGATTTACGTGTGCGTGTGTGTGTGTGTGTGTGTGTGTGTGTGTGTGTGCGCGCGTGTGTGTGTTTCCAAATGTACCTGTTTCATTCTCCATTCTCTGGTCAGTCAGGTACATGGTTAAGGGTGTGTCCATCTCAGCCCATCACTGGTTCCTCGTTTCTCTTTTGTACTGGAAATGCAACAGCCTTCACAGTTTCTCCTTGCTGCTCAAGACCCTCTCCTCGCTCTTTCTCCTCTTGTGTTCTTAGGAGCAGGACTAGGTGGTCTACAACAACAGGTCCCCTCTCTTCCTGGTTTTAGCTGACTTTAACCAATGGGAAGCATGAGAAAATTTAAAGGGCTTCAATTTGAGGAACCACAGTTTAAACCCCAGAGTTTTGAAAGATATTTTCAACTGTCCCATAATTCGGGAAGCTATTTGGTATGTGACAAGACAAATTACAGGGCCTACGTTGATTACCTACCTTGCTCCAGTAGAATACAGAACCGGGGTATTTCTGGACTATCTTTGTTTCCTCTTGCTTCCTGTTGGGTGGAGAGGAGTCCATGACAGTCTTCATGTCTGTCTGTAGAGTCTGAGAACCCGCATGAGAGCTTCACCTGCCTCACAGGTCACTGTGGGCCATGTTCCTATAACCCGAGCTCCCAAGACAAAACCAAGACATGCTTACTCTAAAATTAAAAGGAGGAGAATCACTATTTTCACATAGCATTCTGTGTCTAAATATAGAGTTCCAACCAAACTTGGGTGTTGTTTTCCTTGATGCAAGTGTAATTGGATATACTTTACTTAAATAGCTGGAAACACCTGGACTTAGCTGACAAGTGTATTTAAAATACAGTATATAGAACTTTGCTGTATAATGCGGCAGTAACTAGTCACATGTAGCTAATTAAGTTAAATTAATTAAAAGTTAATGTGATTAAAATGCATTTCCTGGGTAGTACTTGTTATATTTCAAATGATTGCTAAACTTGGCTGTCAGTGGCTGTATTGGATTATTCATATTAAAAATCTTCCCATCATCATAGACAGCATTATTAGTTGTTGCTAATATGGGCAATTTACCAATCATGCAATATATAGCAGCATATGATTTTCACTAAGGATAAGGTATTATTCAAACAGACATGTAGTCAACGTATGTTTATCCTCAAAATATCCTAGGATTTCTTTGAATTAAAAATAGTAGGACAAATAAAATTAGTAATTTTTTATTGAATATCTTTAAAGTGCCAATCACTGTTCTGAGATCTTTTCACAGACTAACCTATTTAATATGCAAAAGCATGCATTCCTCATTTACTTTCAGTATCTCACTTAGTAAATTCTTAGAGCAAGTAACTGGTATAGGCAAAACAAAAAACCCTGTTAATCTCACAGACTGGCAAGCAATGTGGCAGCTGGACCACACCTGGCCCAAGGTAGAAGAATCTTGATGATCAGCTCTTGCTCACATAAAGGAGCTCTAGGAGTTGACACTCGGTAGGAGCCAGGAGATAATACACAAGGTCCTAGGAAACCACGGGGGCAGTTTCTGTTCCTGCCTCTCTGGAACACAGTTTTTCCTTCTCCACTTTGTTCTTTCAGTGAACTACTTAGGACAGAGGACAAGAGGAAGACGCATGCCATGTGCTTCCTTGGCCATCAAGCAAAAAGAGATGGTACTCATTACCATGCAGACATCATCCTTAAAGTTTTAATATTTTAAGCACTATATATTACACTTTAAATATTGTATTTTAAAATATGTAAAATATTTATATTCAAATTGCATCTTTATGAACTGAATATCTTACAAATTTGCTCAGAGTGAATAACAACCAAGGATATATTAAGTTCCATTTTACATGAAAGTTTGAATAGTATTAAAAGTGTGTAGTTAAATTTGGAGCTATTTAAGGGAATACTGCCTATACCAATATAGCATTCTTTCATCAAATCATGAATAGGACATATGCTGTTTTCTTTATTTTCATTTATTAATTTTAAAACTATCTCAGTGATGAGAAAAGTAATGGATGACAGTTCACGATTTGGTTCCCTTAAGTTTCTGAGTCAGTATAATAAGACTTTTACCACCACAAGGTTCTGGTATGTAAGAAAGAATTTTTGTCTGGTATATTTTCATAGCTATCATGAAGAAATTTACATTTTGTTTCACAATAGCCATCATACATTCTAGAACTCATTAGCATCTTCAGTTTCTCATACCAGAGAGCAGATATGATATTTACACATCTCTGACCTATTTACTTCACTTATGAGTATGTCCTGAAGGTAAGTCCATTTGAGAAAATATTCACAGGGAAATGTGGTGGGGGTGTGAGTAATGAGGGGTAAGGAAAAAATGTGATGGTAATAAAAAAGGGAAATAAAACTTAAGTATTTAGGGAGTGGAGGGGTTGAGGTGTTGCTAAGGGAATGAAAAAATTTTGAGAATTAAATTGTGTCCTATACTGGTATAAATTTCCAATATCGAGTGTGATCATGATGTGATGTGTATATACAATGTACCAATAAAGATACAATATTTACATTTTGTTAATGGTTCCATCTGCTGTACTAATATGTTACAACTATGGCTTTATTTTTACAAATATTTTTATCCCATAAACATGGTTTTGGTCAATTTTGTAAACATTCTATTTGTGTAGTTCGACAACATAGAAAGAGAAAGTAAATTTAGAAGAAAAATATTTTATTTCATATTTTATAGCATTTATATATTGTTTAAGAATTAAAATGTGCTTTTTTATATTTATGACGGCATCTTTAAAACAATAAAATATCTCTTGACAGTAAAGTGTTGTTTTTCAATTCGAAAACTCCTTAACCTTTTTTTTTTTCTTCCTACTGGGAGCAGTTTGAATCGCATATGTTAGTATTTCCTGCTGGGTCAAAAATTAATTCAGAAACGATGATTGACAGGAACTTAGGTATTCAAAAGCCAAATTGCATAGATCACATTAGATTGACTTCCCAGTATTCAAAAAAGATACTTTTCTGATGTTCTCAAGAGTTTTCTGAAGACTGCAGTACATTGTTAGAAGTACTGATTGTTCATAATGTTTCTCAACTTGTGTGCAACATGACAAGTCAGATATTTTTCAGAATATGGAATCTCTACTGTTAGTAAATACTGCTCTTTAAAAAAATAAGGGTAGTACATTATTTTTCACTTTGCCTTCAAAATTTGAAATGCACAAATAACCATATTTTCAATTAAGATGTCTAAATTGATTTTAGGACATAAAATAGTGAAAGACACATTAGATTGGGTTGATTTATATTTTTAGTCATAGTCCTTACTGATATCTCTATCATATCCACATAGCTGACAAGCTACGTGGCTTGTAGGAAAGGAATATCTCTGAAGGCCTGAGTTACATAAAACCGGCACACTGTAAGGAAAAATTGAGTCTGTGACTAGCTTCTCGGAGATGACTTCATAGCCCTTAGAATCCTATGTTAATCAGAATTTTTTATTTACTTGAGGCATTGTCCCATATGAGGCTTTAATGTACTTTACGTTTGAGACTTCAATCCCTGTGGTAACTCTCTCAACTTGAGAGGGGCTAAAGGCTGAATTAGGAAGGTCAGCCATGAAGGAGTCGACATAACCAACTTGCAATCTGTGCCTGAGAAACACGTGCTGGGTGAGTTTCTGTGGTTACCAGTCCACTGTCATAACCAAATGCACTCAGGATTAAGGGCTCTTCACATGGCCCCTCTGGGAGAAGAAAATTGCTTGTTTGGAAGTAAGTGCTTTTATTTACTGTTGATTTTAACAGATTATTTATATGCTAAGAAAAATAAGTTTTGTGAGTATAACAGCCTTTTTGAGCTCTGCAAGTCCCTCTAATGAATTATGGAGCCAGAAGATGATTCGAAGACTTACTGAAAACTCTGTAGGTGTGTGTGCATGTGTGTGTATGTGTTTGTGTGTGTGTGTGTGTGTGTGTGTGTGTGTGTGTGTGCATGCACGGGTTGTGGAGCACAGATAAGATCTGGGCACCTTTCACCTCACAGTATGAGAGAATTACTGAGCTGATGTCACATCCTATGAAAGCCCACCTGGAGTCCTCATAGTCTCGGGGAGATCAAAATCCCCAAACACAGATGGTTCTTTGCATTTTTGCAGTGGGTTAGCTGGGAACACACACCTCTTCAGACATGAGAAGACCCTGAGGAACAGTCATTTCCTAAAAAGACATTCACATTCATCTATATTTGAACAGCAGGCAGAGGTGATGGTTTTTCTACCTGAAACCCTCTTAGTTTCCTAGCAGATCTCTTCAGAAGCCAAGATTGCAAGTCCGACACCAGACCCACAGGGCAAGACCAACACAGACTCCCATGGTGGGCCACTGCAGAAAGGACAGTGGGGGCCAAATCCATTGCCACCATCTTTTACATCCCCTTCTTATGTCAGCTCCAGGCTGTCCTATCAGAACCTGCTTGATCTCCTGGCAGAGAACTGAAGAGAGGATTCTCTAACAGCGAGCACATGCATGGCTAAAGAAGCTATTTGGGGTGTGCGTCCTGAATCTCCAAGGCTGACGGGTGGCAGCCCATTGTCCAGCCTCTGTGCCATGTCCTTATCTCCAGCTTCAGTACTGACAGAAAA